>OZ038459.1:10720581-10732581 GCA_964036195.1 Sphaerolaimus hirsutus
ATAGGAAAATACATGCATGCAAAGTTTCAGGTGATTTTTTCTTATGGTCCATAAGTTATATGCTTGAAAAGAATTTGTCATTGCAAAAGTGATTTTAGGTAGAAATCACCAATTCTGTGGCTACACCAAATGTCAATATTGTGGAAAGTTGATTTCAATTGAGCAGTCATTCAGGGAACATCCATTCCAATGTTTTTTTAACATATTCCATATGAACAAAAATTTCCTGGGAACGAGTTCCAGTTAATTTTCTATGACACTGAAACATTTTTACAACCATTCACAGAAGTGACTCAAATTGTCAATGAAATTAACTTTGAAAAGAAGCCAGAAAAGTTAGTAAAAACAAAGTTGCACAAAACATATGCTGTCTATACTACACAGCGATGTAATGGCAGTTTTTGTTTGGAGCTAACTCCATTGCGTTGGCACCATGGCTTTGATACAAAGACAAAACATGGTACACAAAGAATAAACTATCAGCAGAATAAGTGGGGGCAAGAACGCAATTCAAATGCACAAAAAGTTAACAGACAGAGCTAGTTTGCTTCAAAGAATAATCTGGTTGACCCTGCACGATTCATTGCTAATTAATGCACTTATTACCAGTGAGAGAATTTACGTAAGCTTTCTAATACATCATGTAATGGAGTAAATTATGAGTGTTGAAACCATGTGATATTGCTGTTCATTATTTATCAAAAATTTTGTGGCATATATTCTATAAGTTCAATATTTTTCCAATATTTGATGTCGATACTCACTATTCAACATATTTCAACATTTTTGTCAGGAATATCCAACACTACAACCAGATCTGTAATTCATAAAAGATTGCGAGAACAGGGTACAAGGTGTCCTACAAGTGTCATTTTCAACTACAATATGTTTGTGAGGTATATTCAGTATGAATGAGTGTTTCATTTTGAGTACTGAATGAAAAGTAATGAAAAGTATTCTCCTGCAAAATTACCCATTGCACTAGTCATCAATTTGTACATAAACTTGCAGTGTCAGAATCAGTTCTCAGGTTATTCCCCAGTATACAGTGAAGTATTTATATTATTTTATTTTCACTGGGGAACAATCAGCATGCAACTGCACCTGATTGAACTGTTGAAATTCAGCTTGCACATCCATGTGAATGGAAAAATAACTCCCACCCAGTTGGGGTACTTTTAAACATGGGTTTTTCAGTGATGTGATTAGTTTTGGCCTGCGATGCATCATTGATACGTTATTTCACTTAGAAGTTCAAATGTTCATATCTACTCCCAATTTTGGGTGTTTTTGAAAAAATGCCATAACTCCCGAAATAAACACTGGCCAACAAAAGCTTTGAATACAAAACATGACAACAATTGTGTGATGTATCTGAAACGTGCCATGCAAGCTTTGTTGCTTAAACAGGGCCCTGTTGGGCCAGTGTCAAACTTTAAAATATGATTTAGAAAAATTGAAATATGTGGATATGTGCACTTTTGGAATGAAAGACCCCAAATATTTGGCTGTCATTTTGAACAAGGTAAGGAATTAATGCTCCCTGTAAATATCACAGTGTTACTATTGCAAAAAGTGAACCTTTACTGAAATTCAATGCCTGACATGTTCACTGTCCAGAAATTTGAAACATTATCCAAAGTGGCAGTGTGTAGGGTTGGGAATCTCAAAATTTTGAGCTCAAGTTCTGTTCCAACTATCAGTTCAGTGCAAATATCGGTTCTCTGTTCCTCAATATTTTTGGATCCCATTCTTGGTTCTCAGTTCCAAAATATGCATGGTTCCTTTGTTTGGTTTGGATTGCCAACCAAACTTGATACACTTATTTCAAGGGGTCTATGAGCCAATCAATTTCCTGTCATTGATGCCATCAATTCGTTTGTGGTTGGTCAATTCACAGGAAGGGATTCAGTTTCTGGAGTACATAATGAGTGTGAGACCTCTGATTACCATCCCTTCACTGCTTAATTTCTGTTAATGTTCTGTAAATATTTCTCTCCATTTCATCTCATTTGTTTTGTTGGCTACATAAAATTTCAACCAGTCTTTCACGATGTTCTCCACAATTCTTACACCTTCTGATGGAAATTCTGATATTCTCATTCCCACGTACATAATACTAGGGTAAATATTTGGTTTGCATGCTGCCACCAAGTTACATTCCCAAACATTTTTTACTAACCTATACCAGCTTTGTTTTTCACTTTGGTTTGTATGATCAATTAAATATTCAATTTATTCACTTTCTGTATAAAAGAACCTTCCACACCACCAGTGGTTGCTGACACACGAAGCACACTTGAGGCAAATTGTTCCAATTGCTCAAGGGAAATTCGCTCAAAAAACTATCACCAAAACCTTGTTTTGACCTGGTCACAACATGTGAAGCACTCCACCTCGGTTGGGAACCTATGAATGATATTCATAAATTCACTGCTTATTCACATTATGAGTGACAATGTGGGTTTTAGCCATCATCTCTGTGGGGTGAGCTGATTTGTGCAGGTATACCTACAATGCTCTGATTACAATACCCATCAATGTCAGAGTGAGCAGACACCATGGACGTAATTTTGAAGTTGTTAATTTTTTGGATAATTGTCATTAAATTTCAAACTTAATGTATGCATCAAACTATTCATGTCTACACGTGCACATACATCATTTTGTTCAGTTCAACACAGCATAGTGTGCACTGAATTTAACAAAAGAAACTTTGAAAAAACAAAGTTACATGCAATTTTGTAGGTTTGCATTTTTACTATCAGAATGTATATCATTATTGCAGATGGTATTTCACAATGCTTTACATTTTTAAAAATAAAACACATCAACATTTCAGCCTCACAATTGACATGTCTATACAGAAGGTCAATGGCAACTGGCACACTAGTTGAAACATGGTGCACTGCATTCAGTTGCCACTAAAAATTTTGTATGCACATTTGACTGAAATGCTGGTGCAGTGGGTGGAGCTTAGGCTGTCATTTGCATTTTTCAGTACCAGCATGATATGAACTGTTAGTGTCTACAAAAATGCAACAAAATTATTGAAAATGATAACATTTTACAAACATTACGTGAATGTTACATGGCTGAAATATCTGGTTCTGCTACCTACCTGTGTAAATATTGGAAATGGACATTACTCTATTTTTTGTAACAGCTGCATACTGCTCAAATTCAAAAATCTAAAATATAATTTGTTGACAACACCTAAACTCATTGTGCATGTTTTTCAGTGTAAAATGTGCAAAACAACACAGTATTAAAATGTGTTTTTCAACTTAATCAGTATGCCCAAACAGAAATTGCACAACTGTATCAGTATGTTAACAGCATTAAGCAATTTTGTCAATGAAATGATCACAACATGATGTATGAACAATGTACATCTTTTCACTATAGACAATGTTTGACACTATTTTGGGTGTGACTTCTTGAAACCCAGTAAGCAGAAACATTTGACAAAGCATTTGTACCAAGCCACCATGTTGTCATCTGGATACACGCACATGTGGTTTTAGTTGGCACATGCAGTTGACAACAGCCTTCATTTTTTGGTGTGTCAACTAGTGTGTGGGTGGCCAAAGCCCAGTGAATGTCGGTGCAAAAATTTTTAAATTTGTTCAAGGCTGCTAAGATGTTCAGCTGGATTTTTGTACATTGACCGTATTTTTAATTTTTGGTCAATACAACATTGCACATTTTATGGAAAAAAACTTACCAGTTATATTAGGTTTATATTTGGTGGAGTTTCCTGAGTGTTGATTTTGTGGACCTGTCACTTTTTATGAGTATGAATATCACTTTTCTCATCACCTGTTCACTCACATCTCAAGAGTTAGTAAAAGTAGTGAACACTCAAGTCACTACTCAGAACTTTTCTAATCACTCATAAACACTCACTCAAAATTGTTGGTGTGAGTTTACTCATTACTTGACTGAAGAGTGAACTTACCACTTACAGTTCTACATTTTCTCACCCACTTGAAGCTCAGCTGAAATTGTTTTACTCAGATAAACAAGTAAGTGCAAAGACAGTTTCAAAATGTGAGTAAAATATGAAAATTGGTAAGTTGTAAGTGTTCTGTCAAGTGATGACCAAACTCACAATAACATTTGTTTATGAGTGATAAGAAAAATGTTAAGTGGTGAATTAAGTGTTCAGTACTTTAACTTAATCTTGAAATGTTAGTGTACAGGTGATGTGAAAAGTGATAAGCATTCTCATAAACAGTGGCAGGTACACAAAAAACTTGAGAAATTCCACTACATATACCTAACTCATTAACTCATCCAACCCATTTCTTTCAGTTTCTCCTAATAGTTTATCATCAATCAGCCTGTCAGTGGACACATCACTATCCTGTGTTTGAACAAATCATTGTCATGTGAATACTTGTGTGCAAATTACATTAAATGCTGTATTGAGCAAAAAATAAAGATACAGTAATGAGCCAAAATGCATCTGAACATCTTAGTAGCCTTGAACAAATTTTTGAAATTTTTGCACAGGTATTCAATGGGCTATAGCCTTTGGCAGCCCACACATTAGTTGAAACATCAAAAAATAAGTGCTGTTGTCAACGGAGAAGTGTCACCTAAAACTGCATGCATTCAGCTGACAATATGGTTGTTTAGTACAACTTTTATGTTTTAAGTTTGTGCTTACTGGGTTTCAGCAAGTTACACCCATAATACTGTCAAACAATGTTGTATACTACAGTCCAAAATGTCACACTGTTCACACACCATGTGGTGATCATCTAGTTGGCAGTAGTGCTTAATGCTGTTAGCATAGAAATACAGTTGTGCAATTTCTGTTTATGCATGCTGTTTTAGTTGAAAACACATTAAAAAGTGCTGTTTTTGCACACTTTACACTGAAAAACTGCGCAAGTGTAATGTTTAGTTAAAAAAACAGAAATATGCACATAATAACAAGGTGGGAAAACATGCAGAACATTACACTTTGTGTAGATTTGTGTTCAGTACATGATACACACCAACAGTTAAAATTATGTTTCTTGGATTTAATTTTATTATTTTATTATTTTTTGAGGCTATGTACCTTAAATGATTGTGCATCGTTTTGCGGGTTGCACAGCCATTGAATTTGCTAAGGAAGTATAAAAAATTTACACAGTGAAGTTTAATTGACAACAGGTTTTCCATAAACAGGTGTTGTACACACTATCAAATTTAGGTGTTGTTAACAAAAATATTTTAGTTATTCTTGAATTTTTGCAATGTGTAACTGTTAATGTAACAAATGTGATGTACAATATTTACACAGGTATCAGGGCCAGATATTTTAGCTTGAAGGGGAACAATTATAGTTGACAACATTGGTTTTATGTATGTTTTTTCAAAATAGCATGTAACATCATTTTTGTGTAATGTTATCATTTTCATTGTTTTCATCTGGTTTTTGAACTTGACCATACTGACAAATGCAAATGGTGGCCTACGTCACTCCCAATGCACCAACATTTCACACAAATGTGTATATTAAGTTTTTAGTACCAACTGAATGCCGTGCGCAATGTGTCAACTAGTGTGTCCATTGCCATTGACCAGAGTTGTTAAAAGACCCAAACTTTTTTCAAAGTATATGTTAATGTAAAGTATTTATTTTTTACTCACCCCCTGAGTACAGAAAACGTGAGGTAAATTTTTTTACTTTTACTCATGAGTAAACATGAGTAAAATACTTTTCTCTCTGGAAAATGTATTTTTGAGTATTTTAAGAAAATTTTGGCCCAATTTTCACTCAAAATCACTCATTTTCTTACCACTTTGACCATTTTGACCTTCAAATTCACAAGTACATGTGTTTTATGCCAATTTTTAGCAATGTTCTCCCTTATTTTTTTGCCTTTTCCCCCTTTTTCCCCATCTCAATATGCCTCTGAAATACGTATTCTGTACTCGAGTACTTTCAAAAAGTATATGTAAAAGCAAGTACAGCTACTTTTTTCAAAGTATACATAAACATATTTACTCAGTACTCGAGTATACATACTTTTTGAGTAAACGTATATACGTTTTAACAACTATGCCATTGACCTTCTGGATGGACATGTCAGTAGTGAGGCTGAAAAGTGGGAATTAATTCTTCAAATGTGTATCCTTAATAATCAGAGACAACTCCAATCCTGAAAATCCAACTTTTTAAGGTATATAGGGATTGGAAACAAAAATGAGAAATGTACCCCTAAAATTTCAAAATATGGTGTATTATGGTCAGAGACAATTGATCATTTAAAAATAGTTTTAGCAGTGATTTTTTGATCTGTCAACTTTAAAAAGTTGATTAACTCTAAAATTGAAAGTTGAGTGAACTATAAAAACTGTCAACAATGGTAAAAACACACATTTAAGACAGGAACTCTCGAGCTTTTGTGTTATTGTTTTACACAGAAACACACAAACTCAAACATTTTAATAATCAAAACTCAAGTGAGTTTTTTATTAGAGAACATGGACACAGAAACCCAGAAAACAAAGAAATAAGAAATGTGTTGTTCAATTTTTTCCATTATAATCAATGCATACTATGCTGTGTTGAACTGAACAAAATGAGGTATGTGGTGTGTGGATATCAATAGATTGATGGATACCTACAATAGGTTTCCAAATTTAATGAAGCTCATTAGAAAATGTAACTCCAACTAAAACTGATGTTTGTTGATTGAAGGTGTACTGTATTTTCAAGCACTTATTACATCTGAACATTATGCAATCTGGCCACTAATTACTTCCGATGGCAGTGTTGCGCAAAAGTTAGCCTTTTATCAAATCAAAAGATGTTGAACACATTAACTGGGTTTTTTTGAAGGTTAAAATGGTCAAAAGCTATGAAAATTAGTCATTTTGAGTGAAAAATACTCACTTTTACATTTTCTGGGGGAAAAGTATTTTACTCATGTTCACTATGTGGGTAAACATAAACAGTATGTGTATATTTGAGTAAATGTAAATACATTTTTACAACTGTGGCAGTTACCAGTGCTACTGTGGAACCAGCAGCCTGATTAATCAAGGAATAATAAAACACATAACACAAAAATCATCATTTAAACAAAACTTGTCACTTGTATACTTGCACTTTAAATAGACTATTATTACCAATTTTCATCACTTAACCATCACATTACTCACTACTTGCCTTACCACTTTATAGTTGCTTGCACATTCCATCAAAAATCATGGAATGTGGTGAACATCACTTTTTTCCTACCAAATAAAAAAAATAAGCTAAAATGTTGAGCACTTTTTTCATAACTTATCAGTTTTATCATTACCTGTTCACTTGCATGACAATATTCAAGTCAACTAGTGAATATTTGATTTGCTACATAGCACTTTTCCCATTGTTTGCCACTCACACTCATAATAGTTGAAGTGCAAGTTTACTCATCACTTGCCACTTACCATTCTTCACTTTTTCACTCACTTTGTAAACTCAGGTAAAGTTTTCACCTATTATTTCATCACTTATCATCACAAGTATGAATGAAGTGATAAGTTTGATTATCACTTAACCCCAAATAAACTGTTGTTGTTTTCTTCTGGATGAATGCAAAATTGATATCAGAATACATCTATCCATCCATGAAACATGACTGTATGTTTTTATATTGGGTATTTGTGGGATAGGTTGGGTATTTTTTAAGGTGCATTTTGAGGGGCAATTGTTTTTGTTCTAGGTTAAACCATTAAGAAAGCATTGTATGTTGAATTTCAGAACATCTGCCTTATCATGAAAAACAAACTGATATACATATTTGAACATAACTCCACATAGACTACATGCATGACAAAAACCTCAAACAGGATATGATTTTGATCACCTTACTACAGAAAATTGCACATGCATTTTCCTGCAGACATTTTTGTGGCTGAAACATAAATTACCTTGACTCATTGCATGAAACCTAGAGTTGACAAAACCCAATGATTTATCTGATTTGGATACATCCTTTGTGAAAAAAAAAATTAATGCAACCATTTCCAGTATTCAAATTTTACAGTGTTTCAGGTAATCCAGAATTATTACCATTTCCATTCTGTCTAAAATATGACAAAATTATATTGTTCAAGTAACCTTTTTTCGAAAACTTTTAAAAATTACCATTTTGTTTATAGATCCCACAGTTAATACATCTTCCATGCAAAAAAAGTTTGGTGCATCTTCATGAACATGGTGTGAAAGAGCCATTTTTCCCATTTCCAGAACCAATTACTTGACTTGCAACAGTCACTGGCATTTTCAACACATGATATTACAGCATGAATAAATTTATTCACTTTTGAAAGTAAAATATTTTTAATTACACTAGTATATTTAACACTAACTGCAGATTTTCCTGTTGGTTTCACTTGATCTGAAATGGTTCCACACACTCAGAACAATGATTGTACAAAAGTAATATAAAAAGTGAAGGCCACAAATATTCAAGTAATATTTGTCAATGAATTTGAAAAATAAGAAACTTCTGTATAATGTAACTGAGTAAATAAATATATAAATGTAACTAAACAAATATTGACTAAAAAATAATCAAATACTGTTTTGAAAATAACACACTGATCAGACAACTACACAGCCACAACCTGTGGAGCAAACAATTCTTACAAAGGCAATGAAATTTGACAAAGGCCTTTGTATCCCTAGTGATGTAAAGGTACTGGGGCACTGGTGCCGTAGTGCCGGACACCAGCACCAGGACTGGAGCTGGTGTGGTGCCCTCATATTTGTCAGAAGTGCCCTGCTGATAAAGTGTAAATTAAAGTAACAAATGCAATGTCAAATTCAAAGTCAAGTGTGAACTGTCAAGCAAAGTGTCATATGTAAAGTCAAAATAAGGTTTGGACACAAAAACATAAGATAAGCATATAAGAAATAAGATTTGGATACATGATTGACACTTACTTTTCATTTGGCACTTTGCATGACAATTCAGACTTCACATTGAATTTTACTTTTCATTTGACACTTTGGCTAAATGGGTACTACAGTCACTGCTGTAGGGGGAACAGATAGTAATTTAACTGCATTGCAACTTTTTCATTTTTTAGTCTATTTTGGAAAAAAGTCCCATTGCATATAATGTGAAATCTGCTACACCTGTTTGAAGAGCCAACCTAAAATTGTGTTGAATTTTTATCATAAAATTACATTTCTTTCACTATTTTGTTCATAATCTGTTGTCAGTTTACGACCAAATATACCTAGTTACATTTGTCTATATAGCAGTGACACCATTCCATAGACAATGTGTATTTCATAGACAATACATAAGCTATACTTTGACATCATTCTAATCACTACATTAAAGGTATCGCCACATCATTCTGATAATTTAACGTCGTCTGACAACAAAAATCAGTAAAGAATTCACTGCAGTTAAATATGCTTTTCTGAAAATGTGGCCACTAACAAACTACCCATAAATTTACTTCCAGACCAATGCAGTGTATTTCAGTAACCCTTGGTGCCGGTGCTATTTTTGGGGAACAGCACCAGTGATGGTATCCTTTTTGCCAATGCCCCAAGGTGCCATATGTCCTTTCTAAAAAGTGGTATAGGTGTTGGTGTGGCGCCATATTTCCCGGTGCCTTTAACATCACTACTTATTTCCTATACACATGATGTTGATGTTGAACTGAGTAGAATGACACAAAAAACTCTCACTTATATTCTGTATCTGCATGATGTTTTTGATACACCAATAATAGATTTCACACCACCAAACAATCACACTGATAAAATTGGCCCACCAAAAAATTGTTCTGGCATGTAAAAATTAGTGCAGCAACAACATGGTGACCTGAAAATATGAGTCACCACATGCAAAAAAAACATTTTTTACTCGATAAAAACTTTTTGCAAGTTAAATAAAATTATTTGCATGTGTGTCACTTAAATATATCACTCAGGTGATTTCTTATATGATTATGCAATCCTGATCAGATAAGGATTTAACAGTTTTTTGATTATGTAACACATGATGACATGAAGTTTCCATAGTAATCTGATTATGCAATTGCTGATGTAAGACAACATGTGAATACAAATAATGGCAGACACAACTAAAATTATTCATACAAATAAATCTGCAAAAACCATTGGACAGAAGCAAAAAGTCTTCTCCTGGAACCTGTTCAACAAGAATACAGAGTTGGTTGGATCCACTGGCTCAAAACACCTTCAAAATTATAACAGGTATGTTATGTTTGCATTTTGATTTTGATATACACCAATAGTACATCTGCCTTGCAGTTGAAATGGAACAAAAATGCATTGACATTGATGTGGAATTCTTCACTTTGCCAAGTCAAATTTTTGTACCTTCTAAGGTAAACAGTAAGACCTTTTACAATATGTTCATAACACATCATAACAAAGTAATCAAAAACAATATTTCAGTAAAGAAAGTACCAAAAAGTAAACTAATCTGTAGGGTTGCTGCATTATTGTGTGAAAAATTCAACATATTACCTGATTCAATAAAATTGGATATACTTTTGAGAACACATTTTTGAAAATTTCATTACAGAAAATATTTAAAAATCTCAATTATCCATTAGTTGGAAATACATTGAGGATCAACAAACATTTTTAAGAGTACATGAAGGATAATATGGTAAACTGACAGCACACCTTACTATGAAATCTACCATATTCCATCTAAAAATGGATAGACATAACATGAAATCAAATTTCTCCCACTTTTGGTATATCTATTGTGCAATTCTTAATGCAACCTTATTCGACAAAATATGGTTCTTTCATTGTATAGCATTCTTATTTCCATCCTGCATTTTGACACCTATGCATTAAAATCAAACCAAATTGCAGTCTGAGTGTTGTCTGCTTAGTGGTGTCAACTGCTTGGCATCCTCTTGTTGCTGTGCCATTTTGTTTCTATTTGTAAGTGTCTAAAGTGAGCAAATATATGGTCTTTTATACTACCAAAATGCGTGGGCATTTTGAAGAAAAAAACATGAATTACAATATCAGTTTTAGTTAACAATTTTGCAAAAATTTGCATAGCAAAATCTTGATTACAAGACAGTTGTTTGCTTGTGTAGGCATTTGAGAAAATTTGCTTCACAAAATAACTTTTAGTGAAGAGTTCAAAATCTTGTTGACAAAACAGTTGTTTGGCAGTTATTTTCTTGTGTTACAAAACTTGAATTTTTAGGCATGCCTAGATGTATGAAAGATGCATGCATTGGGTAAATAAAACTTTTAACCACACACCTAAAATTGCATGTGATAGAAAATCGAGAATTCTTAATAGGTAATATTAGGGGGTGGGGGTGCCAGAGACTTAACAACTACTTACCAAGTTCAAAAAACAGTGTTTATATAAGTTCTTTAGGTATCCGGTATCTAAAATTTACTTGAGCAAAAACTGCAATTTGTCTTATTGAATGGATATTTTTGCATATGCAATATATTCACTTAGAAACAACTGTTGATCTATCATCTCAAGACAAATTTACTGAATTGGTATGGCAAAACTTTTTTCTAGAGTAAAAAATCCACTTAGAAACAACTGTTGAACTGTCACCTCAACACAAACAAATTTACTATATTAGTGTAGCAAAAACAAACATTATTGTGGATATATAAGAGGATACAATTTGAAAAAATTTAAAACATCTGAAAATCCAGCTAAGAGGAAAAAATACATAGTCTACCAGTATTGCTGTCCTGGGGCCAGTTCCACAACTAGAGAAGTGAAATAAGAAGTGCAATGAGAAGTGAAAGGAGAAGTGAAATGAGAAGTGAAATGAGAAGTGGAAAGCAAAGTGAAATGAGAAGTGAAATGAGAAGTGAAAAGCGAAGTGAAATGAGAAGTGAAAGTTAAACAAAACAGAAATGGAAACTCATAAGAAAACGCTAAAAATTCATTTTTGTTGTTAAAATTATTTAGACAACAAAAACTTAAAAATATATAAATAACCCTACCAACAAACATA
>OZ038459.1:10732781-10757749 GCA_964036195.1 Sphaerolaimus hirsutus
TCTAGTGTACAGCTCAAAAACGTTTTTGTGTCTTACTAAAATGCAGAAAAATTTATACAGCTGTTGTGTCAAATTTTCCAGTTGTTGAGTTTTTCTCACCATTTTGTCTTTTTTTTAGTAATAAAAAATATATGTCTTTCTATTTAATGTGATATTCAATTTGTGATAGTGTTTTATTAGAGATGACGTATTATAAATGTCGTTCTATTAGAAACATTCTTCTATTGTAGATACCGTTTTATTAGATATACCATTCTATTGAATATACCTTTCTATTTGAGATGTCGTTCTATTGGAGATGTTGTTCTATTGGAAATGTTGTTCTATTGGAAATGTCATTCTATTGGAGATGCCGTTCTATTGGAAATGTCATTCTATTGGAGATGCCGTTCTATTTAGTTCATATTAAAATAAATACAATGTGGTAAAAATATTTGTTGATTTATTATGACATTCTTTGATACAAATATACTGTGGCTTTTTCACTGTGTATAGTACAATTATATTTATAAAAATAATACTCCAGATCATTAATAAAGTGATGATAAAAACAATTTAACATCTCTATTATTTTTATAGATGTTGAAAAATTAACATTTGACGTGTTTTTTATTTTTCTAATACTTTTATGTCTTAAGTGCTTAAATTTGGACTTAAACAAAACGTGAAAGTGCGGTCGATATGGAGTTACTTACTACTTGGGTTTACTCAATATTCTGACAGTTTACACGACATTTGACAAGACATTTGTCAAATTTGTGACATTTTGCGTGTTACGTGACTTTTTTCAGTGCGCGGGATTGGTACCAGAGTGCCGCCACTAATATATTTATATTGCGTATACTGAGCGGAACAAATACAGTTTAGAATGCCCGCAATTTGCTAAATAAATAGACTCGACGAGAGGTTTTCTGCGCGTAATTATTCCACGGTGAAAGCAATGTTTGAAGGCAGAACGTGTTAAAAAGTTTTTAGATGAGATATGGTAGAATTCAGGGCAAGGTGTGTGTAGTCAGCACTGAGCAGACTACCCTTTACCCTCGAATAAGACCCACTCGAATAACCCCCTTTGAATAACTCCCCCTCAACAACTATGATGAAAAAATAACTCCCCCCCTCGAATAACTCCCCCTCTTGAATAACTTCCCCCTCTGGGTGAAACGTATGCTGTAAAATTTACAAAAATGATAGATGATAATACAAAAGAATGTTAACGTATGGCAGCGACAACAGATTCAACCTAACATGTGCGCAGTGTATAAACACCTTTTTGTTGTTGTTGAACTGTTAAATACCTGGATTACATGAGTTCACTGTTGTAGTTGGGAGTCCACTACATTCTATACACTTGCATTTCCACAGTTGTATAGGTTTTTGGGTGATTGGTCTGAACCCCTAAACTTCATGTTTCAGCCAATCTTCATATGTGACTACTTGGGTGTTTAGGTCAGTTGATGTTCATTAACTCATTTTCCTCCATCATTCATGTCCCCTTCAGGTGTTGCCAATTTATGATCATTGGATGTTAGACTTTGAGACCCGTGTCGCCAAGCAATGTTTTGCCCAGAGCACAACCACACTGAAAATGAACACAACTCTCCTCTGGTCATTGGCTTACTGTATTTCTCTGTTTATAGCAGCCCCCGTGCATAACACCCGGGGTGTTACATAGTTGTATAGCACCCCCGGGGTGCTATGCTTGGTTTCAAAAACATAGGCTTAAATTGAACAAATTTAAATATTGTGTGCGGCGCCACTCGTTGTAATTCCGTGGCACGCATATTTTTCCATTACATTAGCTGCCTTGGGAACCAAAAAATATGCATTGACGTCTGTAGAAAATGAAAGCACAAATGGATATTGTACTTTACTTTACTTTTTAGCCTATCGTTATCGCGCTTTTCCATCACTTATTACAAAAAGTAATAAATATAATGTTAATTAAGTGCTACAGTTACTATGGTCATGTTAGTTACTATGTTTATGACATTTCCATGTAAACATCTTCCCACCCAAGTCCGACCCCCTATTTTTGACTTCACTTCAGATGCCCTATCTCCAGCTGTGGGCAGGGTGGAAAGCTAAAAGTTGGGTGGTATATGGGTGCAGGCCCCCTCTACCATTCATGAATGGAAGGAGCCATCGCGACTCACTACAGGGTGGGTTGCTCTGTGTCAAATTTTTTTTGGCGTTTTTGCTGTCCCACCCAGTTCCGGCCCCCAATTGATTTGTTATACTGTGGTCTGGAAAATGGGTGCCAGGCACTGATTGCACCACAGGAAAATGGCACCAAGGTGTGGCGCTGTTTGGCACCCCCAAATGGCACCAGCACCATTCCATCACTAATCTTGAGGCCTCCCAGCAAGCAGCAGATAAAAAATTTATAAATTTGCAAATTCTAAAATTCACTTTTTGGTATAATTTTTTTACACACTTGACACGCTGGTTTAGGATGTTTTATAGAGGAGGGTTGAAGGTTCAAAATTGTGTAATAAACATTACCTCCAAAGTGCCTCCATTGACAAATTTACTTGGAGTAAATTTAATGACATCATAATGATGTCATCACAGGAACATAAATTGTCAAAATTTACAACTTTAAATTCACCCCAGTAAATTTTCTAATGGAGGCATTTTAGAGGTAATGTTTTTTACACAACTTTGAACCTTAAACCCTCCTCTATAAAACATCCCAAACCAGCGTGTCACCTGTGTAAAAAAATCAATGCAAAAAGTGAATTTTAAAATTAGCAAATTGATAAAAAAAATTTATCTGCTGCTTACTGGGAGGCTTATAAGATTAGCGATGGAATTGTGTTGGTGCCATTTGGGGGTGCCAAAGTGTGCCACACCATGGTGCCCTTTTCCTGTGGCACAATAGGCACCTGGCACCCCTTTTCCAGACCACGATATAACAAATCAAGTGGGGGCCGGAACTGGGTGGGACAGCAAAAATGCCACAAATTTTTTTGACATATAGAGCAACCCACCCTGTAGTGAGTCGCGATGGCCCCTTCCACTCATGAATGGTAGAGGGGGCTTGCGCCTATATACCACCCAACTTTTAGCTTTCCACCCTGCCCACAGCTGGAGATAGGGCATCTGAAGTGACGTCAAAAATAGGGGGCCGGACTTGGGTGGGAAGGTGTTTATAAAAGCCCCTTGATCTAACACCCGGCTGTTATACAAGTTTTAAAAAAGATTGCTGAAAATTGCTCTGATTTGGTATAACATCCGGGTGTTATAAACACAGAAATACGGTAGTGGACTTGGCTTCGCCTCTTGCCCAAGGTCCACACCCCAATCTATTTCGACCACGCCACACATTTCTCATCTGTGCACCACAGACTCAGTTTCCACAGACTGGAGCCCTGTTTCCCGTGTGCACAACATCACAGAATGTATTCATACAATGAATTCAGTTCAGAGTTTCTGAGGAAAAAATGACCCCTCCCTTGAATAACCCCCCCCCCCCTTGAATAACTCCTCCCTCAAAAACATCTGACGAAAAAATTACTCCCCTGGGGGCTTTATTCAAGGATATCTGGTATATGCAAACATCAATAAATAAACATGTGCATCATAGCCTTTGTAACACATTATAAAGACCATTTTAATGCCTTTGCAGTTGCAGATTGTAGAGACACCCGATCGCAATTCTAACGCACACATTTCAAATTCACAGGCGAACAGAAAAATATATTTAAAAAATTCTTATTCTCAACGCATGAATGCAACTAATTATTCTAATCAATCCTATCATAACCTTTCACTAGACAATTTTTCTGGTGCGGAATTTTATTTGTCGGACAAGTTTTTTTGGCTAAACAATTGGGGCTGCACACACTAGTTTACTAACTGTAAACTAAGAATTTGGTCAACTCAGTGTTCAGCTTCTGAGCGCATCTGAGTTCACCGGAATGAACTGTTCGTCAACTGCAGTTAACGGAGGAAAAAAAACACGTTCCGGTGAACTCAGATGCGCTCAGAAACTGAAAAATGAGTTTACCAAATTCTTAATTAACCGTTAGTAAACTAGTGTGCAGCGTCATTAATTGAGTCTGAAATTATATGCAGATCGACATTATTAAGAACAATTTTCTGTGTTCAGTTTTACCGTATTTGCTTGAATAATTCCCCTTTGAAATTGGACACATATGGATCATATGTAGTGATGGAATGGCGCCATGGCGCTGGCGCCATATAAGGGCGCCAGAGGGCGCCGCGCCATGGCGCCATTAGCGCTTGGCGCCCTTTTCCATCACTAATCATATTCTTTATGTGGGGAATTATGCAGGGGAAGTCATTTTTCCACCATTCGTCTAACATGGTGGAATTATCCAAAGGATGCTCTATTCAAGCAAATATGGTGCATAGTGTAGTGGTGGAAAGGTGCCAAAAAAGTGCCAAGCGCCAATGGTGCCATGGCGCCATTCGGAAACAGGATGTTAGGCGCCAAGGACGCCACGGAAAAATGGCGTCAGCGTCACGGCGCCGTTCCGTGACGAGGTCACTAAATTCAGGCTTGTCACTGGTGAAGATGTGTCACGTCTAGTGATTTAATGCGCCATGGCGCTGGCGCGATTTTGCTGTGGCGCCATTGGCGCTTGGCGCTATACACATGAAAAGCGCCATGGCGCTTTTGACGCTTGGCGCCGAAGTTCTGGCGCTTTTTACATCACTAGTCACGTCTACGTACACGTTGCATTTTTTGCATGTAAAATCATAAAGCGCATTCGTTTCGGCAAAAACGCGGCATATAATTTTCGAATCAATTAATTGAGCCGCCCGAAAAAAAAACTATTCCGGTCGGTGAAATTCCGGTTCCGATGGCGGTGACACTTGGCTGATCAGATCAATTCTGACCATAATCAGTTCCACATTGATTTATACGTCGTGCGCATTCTATGGACTCGTGGCCAGCGTGTTAATCGTGTACAGGTGCCACTTCCAGACCCTGTAAAAGACCCTGTAAAGTGTAAAAGATCCTGTAAGGTGTAAAAGACCCTGTAAAATGGCATATGTCATGTAAAATACCCTGTCAAATGTCGTGTGTCATGTAAAAGACCTGTGAAATGTCATGTGTCATGTAAAAGACCCTGTAAAATGTCATGTGTCATGTAAAACACCTTGTAAAATGTCCTGTGTCATGTAAAATGCCATGTCACGTAAAATGCCGTGTAAAGTGTCATGTGTATCCAAATATTTATATATTGTATCCAAATATTACTTTTAACATAAGATTTGGATATGATAAAATATGGTTTGGATACACATGACACCTAACAGGGTCTTTTACATGACATTTGACACTTTACAGGGTCTTTTACATGACACTTTACAGGGTCTTTTACATGACACTTTACACGGTCTTTTACATGACACATGACATTTTACAGGGTCTTTTACACTTTACAGGGACTTTTACAGGGTCTGGGAGTGCCCCCAGGAATAAATTCGTGACTACATTTTTCCGCCTCTGCGTGAGCAACGCTGTCGCTGATATAACCTACGCTATTTTGGTGAAGCACTTTGTTAGCGTGAGTGCGCTCGTTTCCGAGGTGAGTGTGGCTGCAATCGTGCATAGTTGTTAAAACGTATTTACGTGGTACTCGAAAAATACTTTTACTGAGTATTGAGTAAAATACGTTTAAAATTTTAACTTTAAATTTAAGTTTTCTCTGAAAAAAGTAGATGTTCTCACTACATGGACATATACTTATTGAAAGTACTTGAGTACAGAAAACGTATTTCAAATAGGCTTTTATATACAATACAATACAATACAAAAGAAAATTTTGGAGTGAGATCACATGCATACATATCGGCGCATTCATACTTTCGGCGCCATTCTGTCGCGTGTAGAAATCTCTGCGGCTACAAGTGTTGTTGCTCGCCGCTCCGTCATCAGTCTGCGTTAAATGATGCATGCATAAATACCTGCATAGAATTCATAACACGTCTCTTGAAAAATGTTCATACGGATCATATATTTGGTCACTGTTACGGTGAGAATATCCCTCAAATGTTTTAATCGTTAAGATTTATTATAGAAACGCACGGTATTTTCCCCATATTTTCCTCTCAATGTTCAGTCCTGTCTTAAATAAACGCTGGAGATAAAAATGTCTATTTCTCAGGCCGCGAGTTATGTAAGATTGACACCTGTATTCTCCGGTGCTCCGTTTAGACTTGTACAATATACTGCTGATTATGACAATGGCAGATACTCAATACGCGCTCACTTCAATGAAAATCCGTTGCGCGTAGAGGTTCCCGCCGGACTAAATATTTATGCCAATACTTCCGCGTTTGTTAGCATTGTAAATTGCTTGGTTTAAATATAAAATTCCCTAGGTTTCACCTTTTCACTGAGGTTACCTTCAACTTACAGAGCTCAGAAGATCGTTAGTACGTACGGTGGTACGAATGTAGGAGTTGTCGTTGAAACATGCCCGTACAAATGTGCCGACGATTCGATCCCCGGCTTACCTGTAAGTCACATAGATTGAGGTTTAGATAGATCTTGCATTGTTAAGTAAAATTGACCGTGACTTTACAGTGTAGAATATTATTTTCGTCCACTAAGCATGTAAAACTTTCTGATTTTCCACTGTTTTCAGATTACCTTTTCCGAGATGATGAAAACAGCGTCTCACTATGGACATCACATCGTAAGTTGACCATAAGCTATCTGGAGGACAGCTTTTTCAAAAAGCCCACCTGACTTACGTAGCCATAAATTTTGCAGGGCGCTGCAACATTGACACCCCCATTTGAAATAGTTCCCACAGCCGTGTATCCAGTCGTATGCCGCGTCGTGGTTCACAAGCGCGCCAGCGTCACCTGTGCCGATGTGGACAATTGTGTTGTGGACATTAACTTCATATTATAATCATTTTTAACTGTCGTCTTAGTTCTACGTTGCTATAAATATTTGTTTTTTTAACAACCATTGTAGCATGATTGTTAACAACCATTGTAGCATGATTTTCTTCTCTTGTAAGAAAAGTTTGAACATTGCCGCTGTACCAATGCCTACAAATACAGGTTATCATTAACCGGTTCCAGACATATTTGGGCCTTGAGATGGATCACACGCTGGCATCATCAAGAACACCTGGTCACATCTATCGGGAAAAATGTCCAGATTTCGTGTTAACAGGGTTCAGACATCGCAGCGTTTATTCCTTCTCAAATGACCCTATTTATGCCTGCATCGGCAATCAACCTTATGTACCGGTACCGCACTGTTCATTCCGTCATCCAAGAGAAGCCTAATCGCAACATTTGATCTATCATGGAAATGTGCTTTGAGCATATGTTGGCACTCAGCCAATTATTCTCTATAACGCAAGATGCAACACATTTTGTATTATATATATCTAGCCTCAATTTGTCAAGAAAAGGACAAATGTATAATGTATGCCACACCCCTGCAACTATTTTTACTGGTAAATTACTGCATTTTTTGCAATATTTTCTCCCTAAAGCACCAAATTGTCGGATTGCATTATGTCTGGCACTAAACCATGTCAGCATATCATATGAAAGTCTTAATGGATGGAATTGTGTACCAATATCATTCCTTAAGTAGGAGATATTCTGATGTTTAACCAAATGGATAGATTCCGTTTCCCTCCTTTTAGATATAGCTATTTTCACATTTGTCTTTGATAAAATTTTTAGTGTAGTGGGTAAAACACCTGTAAATTTCGAACTTTGGCCATATCTAGTGGAAATCCTACACAATTTACCAAGCCTTGATGTATAATTTAGTGAATTTTCTATGTCCACTGCCTGCTTAATTAATCTGGAATCTGGCAGGGACTGTATATAGTTGTAGTATGTGATGGTCATTTGATGGTATCTATCGGATGGAAGACCTCCGCCCAGATCAATTATTAGACTTGCTGTACTAGCATTTTGAGGCAAACAGAGACATTTTTTTAATGTTTGCCAATATATCCTGTCTAATTGCATAAGATCATTTTTTGACGCCCCTGTAACCTCTAACCCATACATACTCGCTGGTTCAATGTAACTTTTAAATGCCATTTTGCTATATAAAGCAGGTTTGGTAGTATTTGAACTGGATAATACTGCCAAAGAACTGTGTTTAAGCATTTTCTTAATTGAGAGCATTCTGTGTTTCTCATATGGATCTATGTCACTGGTTATAGTTATTCCCAGATACTTAGATTCATTTATTTCACTAATATGTTGAAGAATTTTTTCAGCTGAATATCCCAAAGCCCATTTTTTTCCAGTAGCCTTAGACCCCCAGCGTAAAATATGAGATTTATCTTTGTTTAAAGATATGTTCCATTCCCATGCCCACTCTGTGAACACATTTAAAAGTAATTGTAAATCCACCTCGGTATTTGCCATCAAGATGACATCATCTGCAAAAAATAATCCCGGTAGTTTTGGTTTATTCCAGCCTAGTTTAGCACCTTTACTTGTATTTTGCAGTTTTATGGCTAGATCGTGCATGTAAATCGCATAAAGTGTGGGACTTAGTGCGCACCCTTGAGCCACCCCAATTGGATATTGCATTTCCTCAGAGACAAAATCATCATATGTCATTTTGACAGTGATGTCACTGTAAGCGCGTTGTATTGCGCTTACAAAGTCCTTTGGAATGCCCATGTGTTCCATTTTGAACCAGAGTTTAGACCGATCAACTCTGTCAAACGCCTTAACAGCATCGACAAAGCAAGTGATTAGCTTGTTCCCATTACAGATGGCATAATGATGACATGCTTGAAGCACCTGTACATTATCACAAGTGCGTCTATTAGGCCTGAACCCCCCTTGTAACTCGGTAAATATATCAAGCTTCTCACATATGTGCATTAGCCTACTATTCAAGAGAATCATGTATAGTTTTTTTATGTTACAGCTAATGCCTAAAGTTCGATAGTTGGACATGTCAGATTTACTTCCCTTTTTGTGTAATAGCACCATTTTACAAATTTTAGCCTCATTTGGCATTTCCTCACCAGATAGCCATTTGTTATAAATTACCAATAGGGACTCCCTGCCACATTCAGGTAGTCTTTTAAGCATTTCATGATGAATGTCTGTGGTTCCAGCCGACTTATTGTTTTTCAATAATTTCAGACCATTAAGTAGTTCAGGCATACTGAGTGGCTCGGTCATCGCTACTGTATCAGTGTCAAATATGAGTTGTGCCACCTCACCAGGTTCCACTGACCCTGGGTTAGGGCAAATAACTAGATCCCACACTTTACGCATTTCAATATCCATTTTTTCTTTTGTATCCACCGGTTCACCCAGAGCATTTCTTATCTGGGCGATAGGTGCTTTTTCTTTCCAGTTCCTATTGATGTGCTTGTACACTAGGTTTATTTCCCTAGATTTATGTTCAAAAAGCTTCTCTATATTCTCATCTTTCCGCTTTTTGTTTAATAAACGTTTTTCTTTATTGAGTTTCCATTTCAAGGTATCAATCTCATGCTTTATATCATGTGATTGATACAGCTTGTACTTACGCCGTAATTTAGCCAGGCGTCTATGCAGCTTTTTGATTGATGATGGAACATATAATTTCACTTTCCCGGACATTACCCTATTTGATGTTGCAGCATCTGTAGCTGACTTAATATCCCTTACAATATCATGATATGTTTTAGGATTAGCCAAGCTCATTTCATGTGTAAATTTATCCCATTCTTCTCCCTTGGGCTTTTTTACCATAGTTAAGCGTGGCAATATTTCTGTTTTTCCTTGCATTTTAACAATGATAGCGTGATGATCAGAGATTAATGGACATATTGAGCCTGTCTCATCCACATACCCAGAGATGGATTCATCAAAAATATTAGTAAAACACAGGTCTATTATAGTCTTACAATTACATCTTTCAAATGTCCATGGGTAAGAGAAGTATTTATTTAGAAGATTTGGTCCATGGCGACACATCCAGTCGCGTATCAATTTTCCATTCAAATTTACTTCGGACCCGTTCTCGGATATCCCTATGACATCGTTCCCTATATGACCATTAAAATCTCCAATTATCACGAATTTATCATTGTTTTTGACACACCTATCATAAATACTTCCAATTTCTTCAAGTATATTTATATTTTTTCTCAAAATTTGTCTCGATTTACGTACTTTACTGTTATTCTCAAGATAGCATGTACTTAGGAAATATTTTTTACCATTCAAGTCGAAAACGATTCCTTTTATATTACCGCTATTTTCGTAATGTAGTGCCTTATGCATGATTCCATGTTTAACATAAATCGAAATACCCCCAGCTTCCACACCTTGTTTGTAGCTGTGTAGTGCTGTATACCCAGGTATGGTGATCGCATCTGTAGCACACCGGAAATGCGTTTCCACGAAGCATAGAATCGTGCTGTACGAGTTTTGAATCGCACTAAGTACTTCTTCACTTTTCCATCTAAGATGCCGAGCATTCTGGTAAAGTATGGTTAAGGGTAAAATCAACCCATCTCCTGCAATCGACACTGTATCTAATACATCTGTAACATTTATTCCTTCCACGCCACTAAAAAGATGCCACAAAACTATCAAAAACATCCACTGCTGTGCACATTTCGCAAAAGAACAGCTACCACGTGAATTCGCCATAAAAAATGAACAAAATTGAAAAATCCAAAAGGTCAATATAGTCACGAACAATATGTGGGTAAGTAACAAATTCCCTGGCAGATACATTAAGCACAACCAAATTAGTTGATTTTCAAAAAAGTTGCAAAATTTCCAACATTTCCAAATTTTATATTTGACCCCCTGTGCGTACAGTTTTGACCCTTGGGATTTGATAACACACAGGCATCCCATAACCATCACCATGAAAACAGCGGGAATGCATGTAAAAGTGGCATTTACGAAATCGTCCCGAAAGAAACTGTATTTTGAGGGTATTTTTGTATTTTCACAAGTTTTCGTAAATTCCGCTTTCACAGTATTTTTCACTCTTGGCGCGCAAAATGCTGGCTGAGCGGGAGAGTGTTCGCTGGCGTGCGATTTATGTTCGGTCGGTTTCCCCCGCCACGCCCCCTTCCCGCGCCCTGTAAAATAGGAAAAAAATAAGTCAATATCTTTGAGAGTTGATATATAAGGCACATCAACCCACATATTTAGCAGCTCTTTCCTTATTAAATGGCTAATTACGGCGTTCCCAACACGCGAAGTGTGCAAGCCGTCGCGACACAGCATTTGCATAAAAGCGTCTGTTTCCGTGTCGCACAGCATGTCGCCATGCCTTTCTCGCAGGTAGCGCATAACCGGAAGCACCGTAACATCACAAAACGATTCCAGCACAAGTTCGGACAAAGCGCATTCTAATTTGTGAAAAAAATCAAAACTCTCCACTAGAAGTTCTCTACTCCACCCGTTTTTAATGTGCCGAGGCAGCGTGGGGCCTATGAGGCTTAAAATAACCTTACCGTAAGGCTGGAGTGAAATACCCGCGCTTCCTAAAATTTCCGATAAACATTGCGTAACACCCGTAATAAAGTACTTTTCGACAAGTTCGGCACTTTTCGTAGTTGAATAAACATTTTCTGCATCACAGCCGTTCAACACACACCTAAAAACAACGGCATCGTAACAGGTGGACAAATGAAGCGCACTATATGCCGCCGTGATTGTTGGAAGGCGCTTACCGCTAAGTAGTGCCTTTGTAGAGTGCACTATTATCGGTAAATTGTGCTTTGCACAATCACGGGCGAACATATTGTTCAAAGAGTTACCCGCACTATCGCCAAAAAGAAGGACAGAGTAGAAGTACTCATACGGTTGCAAATTTTCCACGGCAAAGTTTGGAGGTTCAACCCTAATAGTGCACGTATGATCGATATCCCTATACGCACACATTGGACCCATATTGACACCAGTGTTTAACATGCGGATCACATCGGACATATTTTTTGGCTTTCTGCCCAATGTCGGATCCTTCAGCACAGTGGTGTCATCAAACAGGCGCGGACTTTCCACATAATGCGCAAAACTCTTTGCGCATTTCTGCTGGACCGCGGCAGTAAGTTGGCCCAGGCGAAACGGCTTGCATAACTTTGTGTTCAGCGACTTCCACCCCGTGGCACGTACCTGTTTGAGTAATTTGGCGTGAAGATTTGATGTGCGCAAATTTCCATCAATGCTAGCCTGCGCAGTAGCCGCGTACGTATTGCCACCAACGGCAGCAGCCGCCCGATTCGACTGTGAGCTCGTACCTGTAAATAATTTGCGTTTGTTCACAATCTCACGTATACTCGTACTTGTAAAATGTAGTATTTTTGATAAAGGCCTACACAGACCTTCAGCTTCATCAGCATCGCCAAGCAGTACGACATCGGCCTCGGGCTGTACGTGTCCGGCATCCTGTCCGTCCTGTTCGGCAGCGTGCTCATCGTCACCAAAGTTGAAGAAAGTTCCTATAAATGAGCACTGAGATACTAGATATATTTGTGGGCTATTTTTGTAAATCTCAAAAACTTTTTGACGAATATGTATAGTGTTCGAAATGTACATTTTTCCCATCAAGTTAACAAACAAAAGTGGTTTCTTTATATCACCAGAAAAATCCATTTTTAGCGTCACATTGAACCAAGGCAAATTTATTCGTTTATAAGACACCATAACAAAATTATAAAGCGAGCGTATCCAACCGTTGTTTTGTCCTTGCGGCTGGCTAACCACCACCTGGTCACTATCGACCACGGGCTCTCTTAACGACGCCATCACTTTTTGGGTTTTTTGGTATGCCGTTTTTTGTTTCGGGATTGGGCCACCGCCGCGGCCTGTAAGCAAAAATGGAATATGTTCATTTATACCATTGAAATTCATAAAGTTGTAGATTAGAGTCATATACAGAAGCACCGATAGGTTGCGTAACGAACCTCGCTGACCGCCTCTGTAGTTGCCACGCCCCCTATTGCCGCCGCGCTGTTGTCCAGCGCCCCTTTGAGTGCGGCCGCGCCCTCTAGCCGCACCCCCTGCACCTTCGGCTGGGTTTTTCTGCTGTTTGGCCACGGTTTCAAGGATCGCTGGCAAGTAACCGCGCCGGAGGGTCGCATTATTGCGTTGCTGCGTTAGATAACGTTTCATTAGGTACCAATAGGTAATTATTGATGTACAAATTCCGATTTTGTAGCATTTAAAAAATTTAAGGGATAATCTCGAGTGCGTGCTTCGATAGTCAGAAATAACAACCATATGTGTACCAATCAAACTATAGTTGGTATAAATTGGTATATTCGTTAGGACTTTGTAAAATAGGACAATAAAAAATATTACCATGAATAAACTAACTTTTTCTAGATAATTTTCCGGCGCTATCAGATTCGCTTGCATGTTTGCATACAAGTTGGCAGAATCTCTTGCGTCCCATTGTTTCGCGTTGTCAAATTCAGAAAACAAGCCCTCATCTTGCAATTCCTCGATTTCACCTGACTCAGTACGGTGGCTGAATGCTGAGTCTTGGGTAATTGTATCTCTGACTTCCATCCAGGCAGTTCCATAGAGGTTCATATAAGGTGCCATAAAAAACGGGCCGTGCGAAGTGGGTATTGAACACTGCGTAACGATCAAATAGTTAATTGGTGTCATATTGTATTTGTCTATACACCAAACCCGTTTGTAACATGAGTATTGCACTCTTACGTGGGAAGCATAATTATACCAATGTTTTTCCGGTTCCACAATGTGAAAGAAACTATAAGACCCTTTAAAACTGTTGTCACAGCGTTGGGTAATAAGATTGAATCTTAGTAAATACCAGAAATCTTCACGTACCTCCAATTTTCCTTTTATACCGCCACACATTAGCGCGCCCTGCCAGCCGGCGGCCGGAAATTCGCGGGCGCAGCGTATCACACGATTTGTGCGAACCCAACCGTTCGGACCCCTAGCATTGCCGGATGACCACAACAATTGTCTGCGACATTGATATTCAGATGATAGTATAAAAATGGCATAAACTGTATCTATATGATGTGGTATCAATATACCCATTTGTATGGTTGACTGGCAACATGCCAAGGTAGTTCCTAGTTCCAATAAAAAACATACGACCGAATTATAAATTATTGAAAAAATTCTAGAAAAATTGTAATCCCTTGTAGTTTTACTAGCAGGCATACACAACAACAAAATTCGTACTAACCGCAAACCAGCGCTGTTGTCCACAGCGTTTTGAATGATACTTTTCAAAGTTGCATAAGCAACTGTGTCCATAGCGTCATCTTTGTGGTCGTACAGGCGGCCCATATCAGAATCGCGACCATCACCCATTTTGAACCATTTGTCCGTCACGTCAAGTTTCAACGCCTCGGCATGGCGTGTCATCTGCGTCCACACCCGCGACAGCTCTCGCTTATATTCATGAAACTCGGCGGACCACTTTGTGCCATCGTTTGAGCCGAATCGTTGATTGAGCGCCTTGGCCATGCTTGACATATGCGTAGGCGCATATGCCACGGCTTCGGCCTGCGCGAAGTGTAGTTGTCTAATGACCCATATGCGGTTGTCCAATGAGTTTAACAAGACTAAGCGTTCTTTGAAGAACCAGTAGCATATTAAAACGTTATATCTCATATGCAAAAATATGTTGTCCAGTGGGTCTGCTAGAAACAAGTATCTTTTTAACACCAAGTGATTGTCCAATGCGTCTAGCCAAATGGTTGCAGCAACACCAAGAGTTGCAGTAAGACATACATTAGATACTAGCATCCCTATTCCAACTAAATTGGCAGTTCGCCAACTGTCTCTTAAGAAGCCCCCCAAGAGCATCAATAGTTGAGATACCTTATTTGAACTCACGTAAATCATCCCATTTAGTATACACTCGAACAGCTCGCCGTGCACTTTGACCTGCCAGGGATAATACCCTCCAAACGGGTCACTTGGGTCCTCCAACGCAATGACTATATCCGCCCTATTCGGTTTAAATTCAGCTTGCGGGGGCGGACGTAGCGCCGGTGTAGCCATCGGCGTTACCATCTGTAAGTTTTTCCAAATATATTTTGTGAAACCCACAATTGGAATCGTAGACAAACCCTTTTGTATTATTAAAACCGACCCCCTTAGATTAAGAGAAAGTTTGCCAAAACCACCCTTCAATGTACAGAAAGCAGTACAACCAAACAAACCACAAAATTTTACCTCAAAGTATTTGCAGTGTATAACTTTCTTGCTAACCTCTGACCCGGCGCGCACAGTGTGGACCCGTTTGGCTGTTACGGTCGATGAACCCATGTCGATGCGTCGCTTTGGCGCAGTCGACCGAATCGTCGAGGCCATGTTGTCTACCACCGCGCCGTGTCCGGTTTTGGACATTTGTAAGGCCAAAATTTGATGGTTGCACGCGTCGATCAATTTAGCGTGTTCTTTGTGGCCCTGAGAGTTATACATTATGTATGATGGTATTTTCATATCGCTAGGATTAACATTATTACCGTAACCCGAGAATAGTTTGACCTGATATAGTTTGTAAAGGTGAGATACATACATATTAAGTTGACTACACCAGCCTCGCAATCCGGACTTTAGCAAAACGTAATAATAATTGGTTGTACACATCCCCACAAGGTCCTCACTCACCGTTTGTAAGTCCTTTAGTCCATTTTCGATTGTTTCTAGCCGACCCGATAATTTGGCCATCTGGCTCTGTATGTCACCGTTTTCGAATTTCAGCACCCCGCACGCGTTGGCGCATTCTATCTCCAGCTGTAAAAAATCAGCGTAGTTTGTAAATTGACGCAAAAACAATACCGTGTTTTGGAAACTGAAACATATATTCAACACGTAGATTTCCGTTTTCAAAATAATGTTTTTGTCGATACCTATTTTCCATAAAAAAATGTCAATTAGCAACCCCAGGTAAAAAATGCCCTCACCAACATGGCGCATGTAATCTCCTTGTAGATTTCTTGATTCCTCAAGGTCTCGTACTAACATCGCCAAATAACCCACTTCGAGACCGTTGGGGGTCCCCAGGGGGGTGTCAGAAAAACACTTCATCATCATATTGGCCATTTCGAGAGGATGCAGTTTTGTGCCCGAAACTAGGTACCCATTACAAGAATTGGCTGTGGCCGCTTCCCAATTGAAGACGCCGTGTTTTGACACAAATCCTGTAAATATTTTAAATGGAGCATAAATGATATATCTAAACACTGCGTATGAATCTTTCCCAGTACCACATCTATGTATTATAAATATCCCGCAAATGTATTCTATCTTTTTGTGTATCAAATGTATAAAGTAAATATCAATATCATACCCAAATATAAAAAGTTTGCCCATCTTACCCATAGCTGTGGCAAGTTTAG
The DNA here is from genome assembly GCA_964036195.1 of Sphaerolaimus hirsutus. NCBI lineage: Eukaryota > Metazoa > Nematoda > Chromadorea > Monhysterida > Sphaerolaimidae > Sphaerolaimus > Sphaerolaimus hirsutus. The sequence goes on from OZ038459.1 coordinate 10,749,116, forward strand.
CCGAGCTAGAGCAGCGCGCTTTCAAGTCCGGTTCCATGACTCGGCCCGACGACAACTCAATTTGACCCGAGACTTTATATCCGCCAATTAAGCATCGGGGATCAAACCCGACGCCATAGTTAAATTCGTCGATTACCTCTTCACCCTCAGGCTCATCGATAGACCCATCTACGTGGTCATGTTCATCTCGTTCAGGCACTGATGTGTCGTTTTGGTCAAAAATATCGTTTGGCACCGGGCCAACGAGTTCCGCCCCGTCACTTGACCGGCGCTCGCATTCCAAATTGGCATCTGCACGTGTATGACATAATTTACTATCTACTAACGTAATAATACCTTTATCCATATTAAGCGGTGAGTTCACTATTTCATACCTCAACTGTATACCCATAAATGTTAAAATTGCAATCAATATTTGCATATGCAGATATTCACTAGGCAACAAATCAAATTTCAAGATTTCAAACAGTAAAACCGAAACCTCACCACGTGTGCCTGCACCGGGCGTGGATCCCTCTTGAACCGTCGAGATTTGAACGTTTTGTTTTACCATTTTACTGCGGCGTGTCTTTGTGACGTTTGAGTCGTTAGGTGATGTATATATATAGGTTTTACGGAGTATATAGGTTTTACTTTTCAAGGCATAAAAGGCAGAATAAAAGTTAAAATATGCAAAAAAGAACTAGTGCATTAAAACCTGATATGTGCAGAAAGGTATTGATTAGTGATTTGATTGAAAAGTTTGGCAAAATTTACCAAAAATACACAGTTTTAAATTTCCTCTGGGAAAAACGTAAATTACTTCACATTTATTCATGTGTAAAAAAAATACTTTGCGTTTTCTGTACTCAGGGGGTAAAGTATAAAATCAATACTCTATCTTTATGTATACTTTTAAAAAAGTTTGGGGTACTGGTCACTTGTAGTCGGCTTAATGTAAATGCTCGATTTGTTCAAGAAATTTAATTTACAGCAAAATTTTTTTCACAAATTTCATTTCAACTTAATCTCGCAGGAATGGAAATTTCTGGTGATTTTCGTCGCTGCATTTTTTGCTTATGCGTCCATGATCGGTGTCTTGATTCTCGGCATTAATCGATTGACAATTTTGGCAAAACCATTCAGATCCAATCAGAATGTGAGTTTTTGCTGAATTTCTGGCTTACACAATAATTGGTACAGATTCTTGAATAAGTCTCACTTGGGGCCAGTTCTGCTAGTGGCAAAGTAAAGAGTAAAGTTAAGGGTAAAGTTAAAAGTAAATAGTAAAGAGTAAAGTTAAGGGTAAAGTTAAAAGTAAATAGCGTAGTAAAGAGTAAAGTTAAGGGTAAAGTTAAGGGAAAAGTTAAGGGTAAAGTTAGGGGTAAAGTTATGGGTAAAGTTAAGGGTAAAGTTAAAAGTAAAGAGTAAAGTTAAGGGTAAAGTTAGGGTAAAGTTAAAAGTAAAGAGTAAAGAGTAAAGTTAAGGGTAAATTTATAGGTAAAGAGTAAAAAGTAACGTGGAATGTAAAGAGTAAAGTAAAATGTACAGTTGAGAGTAAAGAATAAAGTAAACTGGTGGCACATATAAATGAGAAACCCGGTACCTCGTTTTTCACAACAACCTCACAGGGAAACGTGCAGCCCAATATGGCTGCCATTTTTTCTGGGGGTGCCCACAACATTTGTCTACATATATGCCAAGTGGCACCCCATGGCACCCCCCTGATCTTCTGCTACAGATTGATGAAGTTTTTTTGCCAATTTTTTCCCGGAAAATATAAATGAGAATTTTCAAAAAACCAAACAAAATATAGCTGCGGTAAAGTGTGCAGCAATTTTTTGGTGTGCTGACAACACAAGGGATGATTACACTTGTGTTGGTGCTTTTTCAAAAAATAAAAATTCCTTGTGGCTTGCCAAAAGCCATATTTTGACCGGCTGGTCATTTGTGGGTATATTTTGACCCCCATTCCACTACCCCCAGTTAAAAATGGCCCCAATATGCAGACATGTGCTATGAAGCCATCTTAACAACTATTTTGAACTTTGTCCTAATCCAAATTGTGATTGTAATTGAAAAACCATGATTTTCAACTTTCTGGACATGACATAGTTTTTTGTCTGGCCCATTAAAACTAGATACATAGCACATTGCCCATTGGCCCCAATAGATTTTTACAGATAATTAGTGCCCACATTGAATGGGCACAATTATTTTGTTATTTGTGCTGTGACATTGCAGGCGTCGGACACGCTGTCACGCAAGTGCCCTCTTTACACAGGGCCATTTTTATCCTTTGCTATAAAAAATATTTGAGTGCAAAAACGGGGCCCAGGAGCAGCCATATGTTGCCCCTGACACTGAACAAGCCAATTCTGGCCCCCATGTGCTCCATGAATAGCTTGGGATAGTGGATTGTCCACTTTCTAAAACCTAAGTTTTTCTCAAAAAAAAAGTTTCAGTTTGATCAACAACGCCATCATTGTGTGGGGGTTCTGGGGACTCTGAGAGGGTAAAAAAGTTGTACATACTTTGAATCTACCAATGTTGTAAAAACTTTTTGGTCTCAAATGTCCAGAAAAAAAATTATTGAAAATTTCAATTTCATCGGGAACAAAAATTTGTATGGAATTCTCATTTATATTTTCCAGAAAAAATGTGAAATTTTTTTTTCCTGCACCATAGGTGGCCTGAGGGAGGTGCCCCCTAGGGTATATATAGTAAATACTTGGGGGCACCCTCACACAAGATGAAAGCCTAACAGCTTGCACGTGGGATTTGTATAATACAATTAAGTGATTTTCTCATCTATATTTTCCACCAGTTTAAAGAGTGCAATTGAGAGTAAAGTAAAGAGTAAAGTAAAGAGTAAAGTAAAGAGTAAAGTAAAGAGTAAAGTAAAGAGTAAAGTAAAGAGTAAAGTAAAGAGTAAAGTAAAGAGTAAAGTAAAGAGTAAAGTAAAGAGTAAAGTAAAGAGTAAAGTAAAGAGTAAAGTAAAGAGTAAAGTAAAGAGTAAAGTAAAGAGTAAAGTAAAGAGTAAAGTAAAGAGTAAAGTAAAGAGTAAAGTAAAGAGTAAAGTAAAGAGTAAAGTAAAGAGTAAAGTAAAGAGTAAAGTAAAGAGTGAATAAAGTAAAGCCAATTAAGAGTTAATGGTAAAGTTTATCTTCACTTTGCCACTTGCAAAACTGGCCATAAATGCAACACAAAACAGTTACATTATTTTTAAACCAATTTCAGCTGATAAGCGTTGGAAAATTGAAGAATCTAGTCACGCTGCAGTGGGGCGGGGCGGTGGCTTTCTCAGTGCCATTCCTGATGTGCGGCCCCCAGGTAAAATGAAACAATTGTTTTCAGGGGTCTAGCACAGGGGGTTACCCTGGAACGCTCCAGCCATATATCCATCCCAAAGCACAAATTTTAGCTACTATCAATGGAACCCCCCACTAGTGATGTTAAAGGCACCGGGAAAAATGCACCGCACCGGCACCTCTCCAATCGCGTGAAAGGGCACCTGGCACCCTGGGGGACCGGCCAGAAAATGGCACCGCAACCGCACGGCTCACCGGAATTTTCAACGCACCACACAATTGTGTCGCGCAGTTTTTGCGCGACAAAATTTTGTCGCGCAGGTAGTGATTAGTGATGGAAAAGCGCCAGTAAAAATGGCGCCAGGCGCCAATGGCGCCATGGCGCCATTCAAAATAATGGCGCCTGGCGCCAAAGGGCGCCAGGCGCCATCTGAAAAAATGGCGCCGGGCGCCAAAGGGCGCCAGAAAAAATGGCGCCAACGATAAGAGTCTCTATTTTAGCACCTAAATATTTTTATCATAACATAAGCTTTTTTAGAAGACCAATATGTTGCCGTATGTTCTCCAAATATCCCTTGAATTAACCCCCCTTCGAAATACCCCCAGGTCTGAGCAAGTTGGGTGAAAAATAGCCCCCACTCAACACCCGGCGTCTGTAATAAGGTACATCATGTTTGCAATATGAACATGATGTTTTAATGGCTGCCAATTTACATCTCAGCTATACCGTATTTGCTAGAAATACCCAAAGGAAGTTTTATTTTTCAGAGTGCACATTTCGATGGGGTGGGGTTCATTCGAGGGGTGGTTGTATTATTTACCCAGAAACTTTCGAGACAAATCGTAGTAAAGATGGTCTTTTTCATACCCAAAACTGGTAATAAAAGTGACAAAACAGGGTACATTTAGATGTACCATATTTCCTCGAAATACCCCCAGAGGGTTATTTTTTCAGAGTGAGAATTTTGAGGAGGTATTTCGAAGGGGGGGTATTTCGAGGAAATACGTATCAACGTTGATGGCGACTAGCATTGAAAAAAACGACCGATTTTGCGAAAATATAATTAAATATTATCTCAGAAAATCTCTCAAGAAAAAAATATAATTAAATATCTTGGGTCATTTTCAAAAATATAATTAAATCTCTGAGAAAATCTCTCACAGTTCAAAAAAATCACAGAAAATCTCTCAACTTAAAGTATGATTTGATCAATATTTCAAGGTGTTTGAACCATTGAGAGTAGATATTGAACACACTTTCTTTAGTGAGAGTGTTCTTTAACCTCTTCATTCACAATTTCATAAAACAGCATATTGTCTACTGACAGCACACTTTGTACTACCATGTATTTAGTATCTGAAAAATAAACGAAAACATGGTTTAGGCACATTTATTCCTCATAGTAGAATACATTACTTTCATGTAGGGAACCCGATCCACCCAAACCCAATACCCGCACACTTTTTGGAACCGATACCCGATACCTGAACCTGAAAATTTTGAAATTTCCAACCCTACTTTCATGTGTGATGATCCCCACGGAATTTATCAGATAATTTTTGCACCAAAATTTGGTAACTATATTTCCAAAGCATGCTGTCAACTCTTTAGTTGTTAAACCAGATGGATCCCTGTGCATAAGTTTACCCATTGCACAAGTAGCAACATCCAGTGCCAATGTATACCCGGTGCTTAGGTACAGCCCGTACTTAAGCACTGGGTCTTCATGGGATTGCAGGGATTCAGTATGGTTCAGGGGTTAAAACATTTACGTTTACTCAAAAATACATATACTTGAGTACTGAATAAATACATCTAAATTTCCTCTGAAAAAGTACCAGTACCCTTTTTATGTATACTTCTTGAAAGTATTTGAGTACAGAAAATGTATTTAAGATAACTTTTTTATTAGCTCTTTCATGTTATAGAACAGTAAAAGGGGAGGAAAAACTACAAATAGGGGGAAAATAGCCAAAAATGGGTATATAAGCAAATATATAGTCAAAAATAGATGAAAATTGGTAAAAAAAGCACATGAACTAGTGAATTTGAAGGTTCAAATGGGCAAATATAGAGAGATTTTCTCGAGAGATTTTCTCAATCAGAAGAAAATATAATTAAATCTCTCTGGAAAATTGTGGAAAAAATATAAATCTCAGAAAATCTTATATTTTCTGAGATTTTCTGAGATTTTTTAAATATAAATCTCCCAGAGAATTTTTCAATGCTAATGGCGACACAAACTAGTCTTATGTGTAGCTGAGATGCATATTGGCATCGATTAATACATCATGTACATGGTCGGGCTGAAAAGTCCCCGGGCAGTGCTCGCCATTCGCGCTAATGTGGCGATTACAGCTCGGGCGTAAAATAGACCGGGCGTAAAATTGATTTTTGGGCGTAAACTTGATTTACAGATGAATGGATAAAGATACAACGTTGTAATTTCAGTCAAAGATAGGTTAGATGCAGACGTTTCTTGTGCCCAAAGCTCATCAGTTTTTTTGAATCGTACTGGGAGTTATGAATTTTCGCACAAATTTTTCCCATTATGCGCCGGAATTTTGCGCTCGAATTTTACGCTGGTGTGTATTTTACGTCAGTGAAATTTGTATTTTCAGTCGGAGTTTTACGCCAAGTAAGACGCCGCGCCACGCGCTGGCGTAAAATACTGTATATGGAAGGAGTTTTACGCTGACCGAGTTTTACACCCGAGCTGGGGCCACATTTTTACCGACGTAAAATGGTGTTACTCTAAGAATTACGTTGGAATTACATTTTACGCTGGGTTGCATTACTCCGGGAAGTATTTTACACCGGGAAGCATTTTACGCTGGGTTGCATTACACCGGGAAGCATTTTACGCCGGGAAGCGTTTTATGCTTGGAAGCATTTTACGCCGGGAAGCATTTTACGCTGGGAAGCATTTTACGCTGGGAAGCATTTTATGCTGGGAAGCATTTTACGCCAGGAAGCATTTTACGGTGGGTTGCATTACGCTGGGAAGTATTTTACGCCGGGAAGCATTTTACGCCGGGAAGCATTTTATGCCGGGAAGCATTTTACACCAGGAAGCATTTTATGCTGGGAAGCATTTTATGCTTGGAAGCAATTTAGCCGGGAAGCATTTTACGCTGGGAAGCATTTTATGCTGGGAAGCATTTTACGCCAGGAAGCATTTTACGGTGGGTTGCATTACGCTGGGAAGTATTTTACGCCGGGAAGCATTTTACGCCGGGAAGCATTTTATGCCGGGAAGCATTTTACACCAGGAAGCATTTTACGCTGGGAAGCATTTTATGCTTGGAAGCATTTTACACCGGGAAGCATTTTATGCTGGGAAGCATTTTACGCCAGGAAGCATTTTACACCAGGATAGATTTTATGCCAGGAAGCATATTACGCTGTGAAGTATTTTATGCTGGGAAGCATTTTACGCCGGGAAGCATTTTACGCTGGGTTGCATTACGCCAGGAAGTATTTTACGCCGGGAAGCATTTTACGCTGGGTTACATTACGCCGGGAAGCATTTTATGCCGGGAAGCATTTTACGCTGGGAAGCATTTTACGCCGGGAAGCATTTTACGCCGGGAAGCATTTTACGCCGGGAAGCATTTTACGCTGGGGAGCATTTTACGCTGGGAAGCATTTTATGCTGGGAAGCATTTTACGCCGGGAAGCATTTTACGCTGGGTTGCATTACGCCGGGAAGTATATTAAAATGCGTTCCTGGCGTAAAATCCGTCCCAGCGTAAAATGCTTCCCGGCGTAAAATGCTTCCTGGCGTAAAATGCTTCCCAGTGTAAAATACTTCACGGCGTAATATGCTTCCTGGCATAAAATCCGTCCCAGCGTAGAATGCTTCCCGGCATAATGCAACCCAGCGTAAATGCTTCCTGGCGTAAAATACTTCACGGCGTAATATGCTTCCTGGCATAAAATCCGTCCCAGCGTAAAATGCTTCCCGGCGTAAAATGCTTCCCGGCGTAAAATGCTTCCCAGTGTAAAATGCTACCCGGCATAAAATGCTTCCCGGCGTAAAATACTTCCCGGCGTAATGCAACCCAGCATAAAATGCTTCCCGGCGTAAAATGCAACCCAGCATAATATGCTTCCCGGCATAAAATGCAACCCAGCATAAATTTTTCAATATGCTATTTGATTATCACCTATTTAAAACCAAGTTGTATTTTTCCTCATGTGTAAATCTATTTTATGATTTTGCAGGCATTTATGATTACATGTGAAAAAATTTTTAAAAAATTTGTGACACTTACTTTGTCTATTCATTTTATTTTTAACGTGTTTTGCTGTTAAAAATACACTTACACTTAAACAAGTTAAAAAAACTTATTTTGACATTTAATCACAACATTTTGTGATTGCATGCAATCACTGTGACGTAAAATTGTAGCGTGAAATTCCATTTTACGCCGCGTAAATTAGACTATTTTACGTTCACATTTTATGCCGGAAGCTGGGGCCAGACAATTTGCGAGCGTAAAATGCGAGCGTAAAATTAGATTTTTTAATAAATAATAAGTGTATAATTATGATTTTAATCATAATTATTATATATTGTAGGGCTCAAATGGCGGAAAAGCTTGTTTTTCAATTTTTCAATTTTCAATTGATCAAAATCGCATTTTAAAGTTTGGCTATGGTCCGACGGCGCTATGTTTGGGCGACAAAGCTTTTACATCGCTTACAATCACCTTTACAAATATGGTCAGTCATACATCAATGACTTACATTTTACGCCGGGATGTCGCCGCAACATTTTATGCCGAGATGTCGCCGCTGTTTTTACGCCCGCCAGCTGGGGCAAGAGAAACATTTTATGCCAGCATATTTTACGCTGGACTTTTACGCCAGCATTATACGCGGCATAAAATTAGCTGTAATCGCACCATAAGGGTGAGCTGCAGTCATAAAATTTTGACACGTTAAGATATCAGGTGTTTTGAGTTTTCACCCAAAATTTCACCCCTCTAGCTCCACCCACTGCGGAACTGCGGGGGTTACAATTTCGGTCATTTTGTACTGATGTACAAATGGTGCTCTAGCTCAACGCTGCTTTAAGTTGTGATCATGAAACTTTGGCTAGTGTAAGTCACCAGTGTTGGTTATGTGCTGACAATATTCAACACTTTTATCAACATCGTTGCTATTAAGGTAAAATAAATATGCAGATCAGGGTGATGTGCAAGAAACGTGGGAACTGTGATGGATGTTTTGGTGATCATCTGAGATCATGTTGTAATGCAGTGATTTTAATGTTGTTTTGAAATGTGCAGTAAGTGAATTATGTGTTTAAAATTTCCCTATGTTTCATTACTAATC
>OZ038459.1:10757949-10797762 GCA_964036195.1 Sphaerolaimus hirsutus
GTAACAGCCAGGCGCTCAACTTTCTGTTTTCTGTTTCAGCCAAACTGATAAAAGTGCATGCAGGTTTTTCAATTATGCAACTAGCGCCTGGCACCGGCGCCATGGTGCTTTTCCATCACTAGTGTAGCGTTCAAACATGAAGATATCACATAGAGATCAGTGTTTGATGCATTTTACATTTGAACGCGAAAATAATGGTATTTTCCAATGCACAATGGCAAATAGTACGCATATAAATTTTTACATTTACCGTATTTCCTCGAAATACCCCCCGGAGGGTGATTGTTTCATAACGCTCCCGAGAGGGGGGGAGGTTAAACGAGGGGGGGGGGGTATTTCGAGGGGGGGGGGTATTATTTCACAGGAAATTTTTTTGAAATCCTAGTACAAAATCGTGGTTTGTGATGTGCGCTGGGGTAGAAAAATGCATCAATAACTGACATGTGTCAACTCCTGTATACTAATATTAGTACGTAGATGGTATAAACACTGTTCTAACGTGATTCCAACATTGTTTTAACTTGTGTTCTGCACTACGCAGAACACAAACTGCAGTATTTGTCATGTACGTTCTCTTTACACTCAATCTGGGGGGGTATTTCTAGGGGGGGGGTGATTGTTGCATAGTGGTCTCGAAAGGGGGGGGGGGTCAAACGAGGGGGGGGGTATTTCGAGGGGGGGGGGTATTTCGAGGGGGGGGGGTATTTCGAGGAAATACGGTACGTTTTTTTAAGTATTCATTGGTATTTCAAAAATACCTTATGTATTAGTATTTATACTTTTAATTTGGAAAAGGTATTTACATTTATGTTTACGTTTTCCAAAAATACCAGTATTTTAACGACACTGCATCCTAGCTGTAACTGGGTTTGGACGCCTACCTGTGTGTCCATCCACTGCGCTTCCAAGTGCCGTTTGCTCACGTGTGACAAGTCGCCAAGCGCGGCAAAAATTCCAATACCGACCAAGAGGGAAGTACCACAGTTGCTGCGGAATGTATTCAAGTTTCCTTTAAAAAGAATATTGCGTTTGGATACAACCACAAGGTCCAGTCAAGGTTTGCACAACTCCAAAAATCAGACATTACTGAGAATACTTGGAAATCAGAATTAAAATTTAATTTACATTTGAAGACCATTTGGGATAAAAATGTAAAATTCTAGAAATCAATGGAGAAACCCACAAAACTCTATGGTTGTACCACCTTTGCGCATTGAAACGTTGAGCGACGCAAACGTGCCAAAAGCGCAAAGGCGCTTTTTGAAACTTTGTACTGACAATTCCAAATCGCCAGACCTTTTTACTGACAATTTATTACAATTTTTTTGTGACTTGACCAGGGTTGGCAAAATCTCAGAAAAAAATAAAAATAAAATAAAAATAAAATGTAAAATTAGAGAATAAAATAAAATAAAATAAAATGGAAAATTAATAAAATAAAAATACAATTTTACTAAAATTTGAATTTTTGTAAAATTTTAGTAAAATTGTACAATAATTTGAATTTTTGTACAATTTTAGTAAAATTTTACAAAAACTCGAGTGTCTGTTAAATTCTATAGAAAGTTTTCTATCATGTTGCTTAAGTTTCTAGCTGCCAATTTGCAGAACTAGTGCCTTGTTGTATCTTTCATTGTTGTGATTGAAACATATTGTTGCTCAAAATTGCAAATTTTCACATTTTTCAAAATATTTTCACCTTAAAGATCACTGATTTATGTGATTTGTTTCCCATTTTCTTCATTCCATACCTTGAAAAAGCCTATATATTGAACCCCGCAAGCCCTCCCCCCACCCAAAAAACAACAACCAAATTTTAGGTATCTTCCCTTGGGAGGAGCAATTAGATGCATATATCCAGGACCTCCTGAGGGTCAAAATACAAAATGCCTACCTCACAACAACTCGTATCAAAAGTTAACATAAATTTTTTTATTATTTATCTGCATGCTTCTAGTTCTAGCATGCACATTGTTTTATGTCCTTGCATCCAAGATTTCCGATTTTTTGTAAAATTTTTGTAAAATATTTGTAAAATTTTTGTAAAATGGTTTCATTTTATTTTATTAATGACATTTCAGAATAAAATAAAATAAAATAAACTGAAACATTAATAAAATAAAAATAAAATACAATTATAATAAAAATAAAATACAATTTTAGTAAAAAGAATTTTACTAAAACCAACCATGGACTTGACTGACAATGATCGGGCTAAGGTCCGGCTTTTCCTTAGTTCACACCAGGGTTGTTAAAAGTACTGAACTTTTTCAAAAGTATACGTAAACGCAAAGTATTTTTATTTTACTCACACCTGAGTGCAGAAAACGTAAAGTATTTTTAAAATACTTTTACACTGCATAAAACGTGAGTAAAGAACTTCTTTTCAGAGAAAACGTAAAAAAACGTGATTTTTTTGAGGAAAACGTAAAAACAGACATTTTTTCTCGCAGAAAACGTAAAAGTGAGTATTTTTGTCACAGAAAAGTCTGTATTTTATCAATTTTTACTGTGGTAAATATGCATCAAGAATGTGTTGTGCTCTCTTGATAAGTATTTCTTATGAAAATGTCTTATGTTTGTCACTTTCTGTTTGGCCAAATGACATTTTTTGTCCCCTAAAATACGTTTTCTGTACCGGCATACTTTCAAAAAGTACGCGAGTAAGTGAGTACCGGTATTTTTTCACGAGGAAACGTAAACGTATTTATGCAGTACTCGAGTACCTATATGTATTTATCGAGTAAACGTAAATACGTTTTAACAACTATGGTTCACACAGATTTACATCTTTACAATTCTCAATGCACGTTTCTCACTTCTCAATATACGTTTCTTTACGTCATGGAACGTAATCATACATGTTCTACTTCCAGCAATTAGAGAACAAAATCAAGCGGTGCAATGCATAGTTGTAAAAATGTATTTAGTAAATATGTTTACCTTTCCTCCGAAAAAAATCCTGATACTCGCATTTACGTATACTTTTTGAAAGTTCTCGAGTACAGAAAACGTATTTTAGATTGTCTTTTATAAAGGTTATTAAAGGCATAGAAAGGGAAAAAATGAGCTAAAAATACGAGAAACTAGTCGAAAATGAATATAGAACCAAAAATATAGTTAAAAATTGTGTAAAATAAACGAAAAGTTTTGAAAACGACGGATTTTGAGTGACATTTCTCGAAAATTTCGCGACCTTTCTCAAAGTACTCACGTTTACGTTTTCTGCGGGAAAAAGTACGTTTACTCACGTTTACTCATGAGTAAACGTACAAAAATTTACTTTACGTTTTCTGTACTCAAGGGGTGAGTAAAAAATAAATACTTTACATTTACATATACTTTGAAAAAAGTTCAGTACTTTTAACAACTCTGGTGGAATGAAATAAAAAAGAGGTATGAAATCAACCAACGCGAAACTAATAATTAGTGTAGCCGTGCAAACATTTTTATTGAATCTGTTGTAACTGGCCAGACCAGTCAGAGGCCCTTGGCACAAGCTGAGTGAGTAGACGATCTGGGTGGCTGCCAAATACCACACCTGTATTGTGTGCAGGGCAAAGATGCGTGAAAATGTCCTCATATTTCAGACAGTTACAATTTCAGATTGTATTCAACGTCGATGGATCCAGACACTGAGCTTGTACAGGTATTAGCATTGCCAAAAATGGCCGATTTTGAGAAAATATAATTAAATATTATCTCAGAAAATCTCTCAAGAAAAAAATATAATTAAATCTCTTGGGTTATTTTCAAAAATATAATTAAATCTCTGAGAAAAACTCTTGCCGTTCAAAAAATCTCATAAAATCTCTCAACTAAATTACCTTAAACGGTATGATTTAATTGATAGGTATCTCAAGGTGTTTGAATCAGAGGCGTCTGTTTGAGTAGATATTACTAACGATGGCAAAAAAAGATTCAAAAATTCAAAAACATTTTCGAATTTTCGAATTTTTTCAGAATTTTTGAATTTTTATTTCACCCCTAGAAAAAAACACTTAAAAATCGATTTATTTTTCAAAAAAATTCGAAAATTCAAAAATTCAAAAATACTTTTCGAATTTTTCATGGAATTCAAGGCAACAAAACGCACTCTTAAATTCAACGTGCTAAATAAATTGACAATTGATACGCAGCGCGTATGACAAAACTGAAACGAAACAAAAAAAAACGTCAAAAAACGTTGAAATGTAAAATGCCCTGTAAAATGTCAATGTCATGCAAACTGTCAAAAGTTTTGAAAATGCCCGGGAAAATGGCTAACATATTTGCCATTTTCCACAGCATTTACATGAGTTTAGACACTTTGCATAACATTTGACATTTCACAGAGCATTTTTCAGGTGTCTGGGACGGCCCATAGGAGCTGCACATATTTACATATAAGTAAAAGAGATGTGATCAAAGATATTTTTTGAGGGTGGTTTCTAGTATTGGTTTGAGAAGTACCTGTATTTTGTGAAGTTAGCACTGTATGTACTGAGTACGCTCAGTGTGCTATACTCGGGCGACATTAACCCTACATTTTTCTGGAGGTAACACTCCCTCATGACGTCAAACCCACAGTCCGCAGTGAACTTACAGCTGACTGAACCCATTTGGAGTTGTGATGAAGTGAAGTGGAGTGGGGAGTTGGTTCACAAGTTTTTGGTTGGCTGTCTACCACCAGCCAAAGACATAAATCATATCTATTTGTAGAGAATCACATCTGCCAAGTATAGCCACTTACAAAACAGTCCAAATTCTGCATTTAAAGCTTCAGATTCGATATTTTTCCAAAAAAATTCAAAAATTATTTGAATAAATTTGAAAAAAAGCCAAAAAAATTTAAAAATTGCCAAAAAAGATTCAAAAATTCGAAATTTGAAAATTAAATTTGAAATACTAAAATTTATTTCAGGAAAAATTCAAAAATTTGAAAATTCATTTTGGAAAAAACACTTAAAAATTTAAATACTTTTTTTGGAGGGTTTGTCATTGTTAGATATTATGCAACTTATGTGTTGTTTCAGCTTTTACTACCACACACTACCACCTACTATCTAAATAATCAACAAAAATATAATTTAGGTACATTTTTCCTCATAATAAAATACATTACTTTCACGTGTGAAGATTGACACAGTATTTATCAGATGACTTTTTTTCACCAAATTTTGGTATTAACTGTATTTGCAAAGCATGCACTCAACTTTTTAGTTGTTAAACATATTTAAGTTAACTCAAAAATGCCTATGCTAGAGCACTGAGTAAATACATTTTCATTTCCTCTGAAAAAGTACCAGTACTCTCTTTTATGTATTATTTTTGAAAGTACTCGAGTACAGAGAATGTATTTCAGATAGACTTTTTATAGGCGCTTTCATGCTATAGAACAGAAAAAGGGAGAGAAGAAACTTAAAATAGGTGCAAAAAAGCCAAAAATGGGTATATTAGCACATACAGTATTTCTTCTAATAGAAGGGCACCCTTCTATTGTTTTTGTCAACTTTTTACCCGCCCTTCTATTGGAGGGAGACGCCCTTCTATTGGAGACTGCCCTTCTATTTAATTGCCACTTTTTCAGCATATCTTTTTCATGTTCTGCCAAGGTTTTTCAAAGTGTTACGTCAGATACAGTTCATAGAATGATGATTTTGTAGAGTTCATTCAACAATAGCACTAAATCAATGGACAAAAGCCACTAAAGTACAGTGTCCACTGATTTTTTCAAATTTTTTCATACATTTGGCACAATTCCAGCACTTTGAGTACCTTCTATTGGAGACATCCCTTCTATTTATTTTGTGGCCCAAATTAAGTTGAAAAAGTGTACCTTCTATTGGAGATGCCCTTCTATTGGAGACCCGCTCTTAGACCCGGAGAAATACGGTATATAGTTAAAAATAGCTGAAAGTAAGCAAAAAAGCACATGAACTAGTGAATTTGAAGGTGAAAATTGACAAATATAGAGATTTTCTCGAGATTTTTTTTCAATCAGGAAAAAATATAATGAAATCTCTCTGGAAAATCGTGGAAAAAAATATAAATCTCAGAAAATCTTATATTTTCTGAGATTTTCTGAGATTTTTTAAATATAAATCTCCCAGAGATTTTTTCAATTTAACAGGGAAATTTATTCAAAAACGTCGGGAAATTTATATTAAAAAATAAGATCAAATGAGAAAATCTTGTACGGTAATACCACCCCCTTGAATTTAACCCGCCCTCGATATACCCACAGGTGTTTTCGAGCTTACACCCGTCTTGAATAAGGTACATCATGTATGCAAAATAATGTACATGATGTCTTTATTGGGGTCAAATCTCATCGCAGCTATACATTGAGTAGTTTGTATAGCTATCAACGTTTGTATGTTCTAATACGTCCCGTTTGGCGGCGTTTATTACCAGTTTGAGGTGTGTAATAGCCCATTCTTTACTATAATATATACGAAAATTTCTGGTGTAATCATAACCCCCCTCGAATACCCCCCTCGAAATACCCTTCAAAATTTCCACTCTGAAAAATTCGCTCCTGGTATTTATTTATATTTTCCCCAGAGTTTTCCGAAGAGATTTAATTATTTTTATTTTTTATCAGAAGGAACATCTCATTTATATTCATTTATGTTTTCTCAGAATCATTTCAGTTTAATTTAATTTAATTTTTGAGATTATATTTGATTTTTATCATATTTTCCGAATAACACCTATTTTTGGAACGCTAACAGAGATAACTCACATATGGATTTTGAAGTGTATCAAGCTGCGGTGTGAGGAAACGCACTATGCCCTCCGCTGAATTTTTCTGAGCCATGCATGCAATGCATATTACGCCGAGTAAAATCAACGGCACAATCACAATCACATAGACCAGTTTGCCTGCATCATGTAAATGGATCGACTATTTAGGTACATGCACCTGCAGTGTAACACTATTAAGTCCCGTTTACACGGATTTTTTTGTGATGACTCGACAACATTAAAAAGTTCAATAAGTTGAGTAAAAAGGTTTCATATTCATGAGCAAATTGTTTCATATTCATGAGCAAAGGTTGTGATTGTGTGGTCAGTGGTGGGTAATTTTTCTCCCTAGTTCATGGAAGTCAGCTTGGCTTGTTGATCGAAGGTTGTGTGAAGACTGAAGTGGTCGGCTTGGTTTGAGAGTTCAGATGTCCAGGTTCAGAGATGGATGTTTTCTTTTATTAGAGTAAAGTTGTGAATATTTCACCAATATTATAGCTTCCTCACAACTCTGGTAGACTACCCGAATAGCCCTCAGGCAGCTGCTTTTATACTCAGCTTCCAGACAGATTATCAGACATAAAAACAAAGCCTATGGCCTCCAGTGGCGGCACTACACAAAGCCTATGGCCTCCAGTGGTGGCACTACACAAAGCCTATGGCCTCCAGTGGCGGCACTACACATGCCCGGGGCCACTAGTGGGATTTGTAAACAATATTAAGCCTAGTAAACAAAAACCAGCTCTCCAAAGCTATTTTTCGATACACCATCACGAGGACACTGAGATACTATTTTTTGATACAATTTTACTACTACCACATGTAGTGACACTGATACTAAGAATAATTATTAGATAAATATACTTAAATTTCCACAAATCATTCTCTTTTTATTGCTAAGATGGCAACACTCCCCAGAGGCCAAAAGTGTGAAGCCACCAGTGATTCACCCAGTGTTTATCACAGAATGTCATCTCCCTGGATAACACAATGCTGTTGATAGTTGACCAATTGTTGTCCAAACACATTCTGACCACTTTGCACCAATGTGGCCTCACTCTCTGCTGCACTATAATGAACTGTAGGTCCCAGTTTGCTGAGTTCCCTCTGAGAACCATTATCCATTGACCTCTGACTCTGTTTTGGCTTTGCTCTAACTGTCCTTGTTGTCATGTTGATACAAAATCCAAATAGCTTGATAATTGTCCTGAAGCATGTTCCAAATGCTTTGATTGGTAACAATGGAAGTCCCTTGCTCACTCTGTATGTCCCATACATGTACAGTCCATATCCAATTAGAAATATTGCCCCTCCAATGTTCAGTAAGTTCAGCATGAACTGCACTGGTCCTTTTAAGATTCCATTGCACATTGAGTTGCTGCCACTCAGTGTCCCTTTGACAATGTGACCAATCTCCTTGCTGACTCCCTCATAAAATCCTCCAATTCCTTGACCAACTCCAGCTATTGAATTCTTGATGACAGCTGGATCCAGTGCCCAGCTGGCTGTGTAATCTGTCAATTTCCTTGTCATGTGCTCTAGCTGCTGAAGCTTTTGAAAGTGGTAATTTGCCTCCCACAAATTAAAGTTGATGTTGGCCAGGCTGATGTGGAATATGCTTGATGCATTGAGTGTGAAGGCTGTCCATTTGCCTTTCCATGTCAATTCAATTGGCAAAGTTGATACATGTACATGTCCTGGTCCATTTGCTGTTGTCCATTCCCCATCATCTAGTTGGAAATAGTGTGGAGTGGCATGTCTGCAATCCTCTGTTGGTGAATGCTGCAGGAGGTCTGAGCTGCCTGGACTGATAAAGTACAGTTGTCCACCTGGCTCAATTTGCACAGGAGTGTACTTGTAACAAGTCCCTTCGTATTTTCCAGCAAAGTGCACTAAATATGGCTTTACTTTCTTGCATTCCCAAAATATCACAGCTTCTCCTGCCCATTCTGCATGAACATCTTCTCTGCTCATCAAAGCTCTGATGCCCATTGTTGGATTCAGTCTGAAGAATTGCCTGGTCAAATTTAATTGGCTCTGTTTCATTGTGCACATTTGTTGCCACACTAAGCCAAATTCTCTTTTCTCCATTTCAATAATCTTTTGAGCTGCATATTGAATTTTTCCCAATTCTACAGCTTCAATTGGTGCATCAAAGATCTGACTGATATCTTTGTAATCTGTTTTTGTGTTGAATACTGCAAAGTTTGTCATCTCTGTCCTGAATTGTAAGAATACTGCTCCTTGATCAACATAGAATGCATCCTGTGGTACACATTCTGCATTTGCTGGCCATTTATTTTTATGTGTCACAGAATATGCACTCTGAATTTCTCCTTTAATGACGCTTTGTTTACTGATGCTGCCAGCATATCTTCCTTGGAATTCATAGGTGCATTGGTGTTTGAATTTGGTTCCATTCCAGACTGTCACAGCATGCATGACATCATGACAATATCCAGCCAGTGGAGAGCATGCCGACAAGTCTTGTAAGTCTGATACCAATCTGTGCCCATCCAGTGATGCTACTTGTCCTTTCTCAATGACAAAGTTGATTGCTTCATTCTCTTTGTCAATGCAGCACCACTTGTAATTTACTACAAGTGTTTGATTGGTTGACCATAAGTCATCATTGAGTTGCATTATTGGTTGCTCTTTCCATTTCTGAGTTTTGACTGTATTCCAGCATTCATTGGTGTCCACTCTTTCAAACTGGTGAATGTCTCCAAGTATGCCCTTGCTGTCAAAAATTCCCATATTGGTTGTGATGATGTGATGATCAATGTAGCATCTGTATGCTACTGCTTTCTGAGGCTCTAGCCTTTGTGCCCATAAATTGACTTCCTGTTTCATCACTTTGTCTGTGACAGGAAATTTGCAGTGTATCTTGTCTGGTATTGCAATTGCATGCCCATTTTTTGCTTTTGTGCACAGGTTGAACTGTTTGCTGTATTTTTGCTGCCAATTGGTTGTTGCTTTTGCACCAGACATAATCACTGATATGATTGTCAACACCTGCAATCCCACCATGAAGAAATCTGCATATGTCTGCTGTCTCCTGGCTGCCCTGTGTGGATTCTTTCTTATGTCTTGTGGTGCTGGTTTGTTTGATGGATTCTGTGGATCACCATGTTCAACTGTTTTAACTTTTTCTGGCCATTGTCCATCATAGTCTTGCACTTCTAATGGACACAGGTGGACTATTGGCCTCTCAATGTGTTTTCCACTTTTCAGTTGTACTTCTGCACTTCTGATCCATCCATCCTTGCTTCTGTTCAATTTCTGAATCCTTCCCAGTTTCCATGCACCTCTTGGTAAATTCTGCTCTTTGATCAGTACCACTGCACCAACTTTGGGTTCTGCTGTGACATCTCTATTGCTTTGTTTCCCAAAGTTGTATCTTTGTCTGAGCATATCCAGATACAGCGTCTGCCATAACTGCCATAATTTCTCCTTCTTCTGTTGAATTGCATCCCAAATTTCTGTCATTTTTTGTTTTTCATTTTTGGCTGGTGTGTATTCTGGATCAGGATCCTTGCTTTGATTACACTTATTTTCTGTCAGTACTTTTTCCACAGGATTTGATCCTGTGTAGTGATGGAATGGCGCCATGGCGCTGGCGCCATTTGAGGGCGCCAAAGGGCGCCGCGCCATGGCGCCATTGGCGCTTGGCGCCCTTTTTCTGTGGCGCCCTTGGCGCCTGGCGCCCACATTCTGAAAGGCGCCATGGCGCCCTTGGCGCTTGGCGCCCTTTTTCCGTGGCGCCCTTGGCGCCTGGCGCCCTGCTTTAGAAGGGCGCCAAAAAGGCGCCAGCAGGGTTTCACGGTGAGTGCTGTGTAAATAAAAAAAAAAAATGAAAAACGCATCCGTGGATGATCTAAATTCGCCAGAAAAATGGACGGAGTGGTGCGAGTGGGTGGAAATCTTTCGTCCAACGGTTCATCAGATCTGTCTGACGGATCAGAAGACAAGAATGATGGACCGTCTAACTTGCAAAATCATAAATAAACGGATTTAAATCATTGCAATTAGGAAACATTGTTTGGAAAGGTCTATTTGTTTTGAATGGATTGTTGTCAAATGACAATTTCCATTGCGTTTGAATTCGTCATGTGGATTTTATTCAAAAATTTTTTGTTGCTAGCCTTGTTTTTATTCATTACATCCTGGAGAACGCGAATTAAGAAGTGAATGCGCGTACAATGGTGCTGTAGAAACATTTTTAGCACACGCATGGTGTTGTAGGCACTTTTTTATCCTGGCGCCCTTGGCGCCTGGCGCCCTATTTTCCAAATGGCGCCATGGCGCCCTTGGCGCTTGGCGCCCACTTTCCGTGGCGCCCCTGGCGCCTGGCGCCCACTTTCCGAATGGCGCCATGGCGCCCTTGGCGCCTGGCGCTCTTTTTCTGTGGCGCCCTTGGCACTTGGCGCCCACTTTCCGAATGGCGCCATGGCGCCCTTGGCGCCTGGCGCCATTTTTTCTGGCGCTTTTCCATCACTAATCCTGTGTGGTCCCCCAGCAGAAAATCCATTGGCCTCAGGACTTGAAGCGTGTCCATTGTATCACTCACATATGTCAGTGGTCTGCAGTTTGACACCCTTTCCACCTCTAAGACCATTGTGCTGAGTTCCATCCAGCTCAACAGTGGGTTGTGATTTGCTGCCTGGGCTTTCCTCATGAGTTGTTTGAAAATCCCCACAATTCTCTCATAGACTCCACCTTGCCATGGTGCAAATCGAGTTATGAAGTTCCATTGTATGTTTGGCAGATTCCTGGCCAATTGTCTGAATTGTGGTGCATTGTCCAACCAGATTTTGTGTGGTGTATTCCTTCTGCTTTCAAATCTGGAGAATGCCATCTGAGTTTCTGCTGCTGTCATATTTGGCACAAGCTCCAAGTGTGCAGCTCTTGTGCTGAGGCATGTCATTAGAAGGACATATGCCTTTTTGCTTGCTTTCTGCCCTGCATCATTCACTACTTGATACCATAATGGGCCAAAGTAATCCATGCCTACATGGTGAAATGGCCTATGCAACTCTGCCCTTTCCTGTGGCAGTGTTCCATACACAGGTTGTTTGTATGGCCTTCGTGTGACTTTTCTGCACACCACACAATGTTTGATTATGTTGTGTGTCACGACTCTGCCTCTGTGGATCCAAAAACTTTCCCTGAGCTCTGCCAATGTGTATGCTACTCCAGCATGCATCACACTTCTGCGGTAATGTTCAATGATTAACTTTGTGATGCATCCTTTCTGTGGCAGCAGATATAATTCCTGATTGCAGTCCATATCAGGAATCCTAGTCATCACTTTGACAATCCCTTTGACACTGTCAAATTTCAGTTCCTTGCAAGTGATGCCCAAATGCTTCTGGAAGGGCACATTCTGCTCTTGTGCCTCCTTGATCTGTTTTATCTGATCAGTCAATTGCATTTGTTGTGCCACTCTGACCCAGTACTCAGTAGCTGCATGCCATTCACTTTCCATGAATGGTGTCTCTTTGGTGTTCAGAGTGATATCTTGACATGCTGATTTCTTCTGATTTTTCAGATATGCCACAAATCTTATCACTCTGATTGTGGCCCTGAGTAATTTGTCCCATTTTGAGAATCTGTTTGGGTCAATCTAGAAGTGATTCTCTGGTGCTGACATGAAGTCTTTTGTTTCTGACTCCTGTTGTGTTGTCATTCCAACCCAGATTGATGATTTTGGCATGATGAACTCTTGTTCAATATCTGGTATCAAATCTGGTGGCACTAATTCACTCTCTGGTTGAAAATCTGGTGGCAACTCTATTTTGAAACCCATTGGTCCTGTCCACCAAATCTCTTTTTGTTGAAGCTGTTGCAGATCACATCCTCTGGAAGCAATGTCAGCTGGGTTGTCTGCTGTGTCAATTTTGTTGACTTGCACATTTGTCTCAGCTTGGATGGCTTGAATCTCCAAAATCCTGTTTTTGACAAAGCATGCCATTGTTTTGTTTGAGTGGAGCCACCACAAGCAACAAATGCTGTCTGTCCATAAATAACTTTTGACAATGTTCCACTCTGCCACTTGTCCCAGTAAGAATTTAACCATTCTAGCTCCAATTGTCAAACCCAACAACTCCAGCCTTGGAATTGTGATTGGTTTACCTTTCTGTTTGTTTGGTGCCACTCTGGATTTTGCAAAAATCAGTTTCATTGCAAATTCTCCATTTTGTAACTGCTGTCTGAGGTATGCTGATGCTGCATATGCCTGTTTTGATGCATCTGTGAATACATGCAATTCCATTGCTTCTGAGGGTTTGATGGGCTCTAATGTCCTTGACCACTTGATCTGATTGACTTGTTTCTGCAATTCTTTTATTTCTGCAAACTTCTGATTGTAGTGCTCTGGTACTTCTGTTTCACATTCTAATTGACCTTTTGACTTGATTTCTGCCCAGATTTGCTGCATCAGGGCTTTCAGAGTTACTGTCACCGGGCACAGCATGCCCATTGGGTCAAAAATGGCTGAAATAAGCTGAACCAGAACTCTTTTTGTCAATTTCTGTGGAAGTGGATTGTCTGCACCCTTTGGTTTGCTGATATTGAGTGTGTCTGTCTCTGTATCCCAATGCAGTCCAAGCACAGTGACTTCTTTTGTTTCACTCTGGTCCTCTGCATTGAAGAACGTTCTCAATTCTGCACTATTTGTGGTCCAATCTCTCATGTTCATTGATGCCAAATTGAATGCTGCTTTGATGACATCATATTTCTGTTTGGCCAGATCCACTGAATCCACACTGAAGATCAAATTGTCCACATAAATTCCATCATTGATGCCCTCTAGCAAATGTGCATTTGCCAAACTCTCATTCTCCACAAGGACTTGTAGGTGGTGTGTGATGACAGCACCCAACAACCATGGGCTTGAAATCACTCCAAATGGCATCCTGACAAATCTGTACAGTTGCAGATTGTTCTCCATGACTGGTTTGGTTGGATCTTTGTACCACCACCATCTGGTCAGATCTCTGTCTGGCTCTTGTAACACCACTTGCAAGAATGCCTTTTCAATGTCTGCAATGATGCCAATGCTGCCAGCTCTGAATCTGAGTAAAAGCCCAGCAAGCTCTGGTAAGATCACTGGCCCTCTGTGCAAGCAGTCATTCAAACTGAGATGATTTTTGATGCTGGCTGATGCATCATAGACAATTCTCAGCTTTGTTGTTGCTTTGCCTGGTGTTTCCACTGGTTGATGTGCCAGGTAGTGGATCTTTCTGTCATCTGTTGGTTGACCATAAACTTTTTTAATGATGCCCTTTTGGAGTTGTTCTTCAATCACTTTATTGTATCTACAGAGTAAATCCTTCCCTCTGTCATCTTTGGCAAATCTGTTTGTCAGTGCTTTGTGCCTTTGTAATGACATTGCTTTATTGTCTTGCAATTTGTCAATGCAGTCCTTGTATCATTTGACATGGTATCTGAAGTCCTTGTACTCAGTTGTTGCATGGAATTGCTGTGATGCTTTTTCATCATCATTGATTATTGGACAATCTTTTATTCCAATTGTCTCTAATTCCCAGAATTCTTCAACTCTTGGGTTTGAAATTTGAATTGAACTGCTGTTATTTCCATTGTTGACAGCCAGCTCATAATTCTGCTCAGTTGCTTGATGCATTGTGAAGACACTATTGCTCTGTGTGTCTCCATTTGTTGTGCCATCCTGACCATTGATCATCAGCCCAAGTTTGCTTTTGACCACATGCATTCCAGATGGCAATTTGATTGTGTCCTGTTTGGTCATGAAATCCCAATACACATCCAAACCAAGGACTATATCAGGGATGCTCTGTTCTCCATTGGAGTTGATTGGTTCTGCAAACAACTTGTTTGCCTGTTGGCCCCACTTCTGTTGGATGAATTCCAAATCATCCTCTGACAGGTTATGGTGGGGTTGGATGGTAGCCAGTGTTTCAATTGCATTTGCTGTGATTGTCTGTCTGGAGCCATCCTTCAATTGCAAGTCCAGCTCCACAATCTCAGCATTGACATTCATTTTCTTTTTGGTTCCAAAGGTGCCCAGCCGAATAGTTACTGCAATTTTGGGTTGAAGCTTCAACTTCTTCATGTACTCCTTTGACACAAATGTCCTCTGTGCCCCTGAATCCAAGAAGATCTTGGCACTTTGCCAAGGTACTGACTGATCCTCTGGGTTGTATGCCATTGCTTTGGCAGTTTGCATTCTGACTGGCCTGTATTGAAATGTCCTTGTTTCCGTTTGCATTTTGTTTATTGTTGCATTTGTGACATCCACATCAATTGTTGAATTCATTGTTTCTTCTGTTGGTTGATGCAGTCTGTCTGTGGCATCCAATTTGTCCAATTTTGTGGCTGCCATTGGTTGACCTGCCATTGCCATGGCAGTCATTGTCTGTGGCTTGTTGCCCTGGTTGGTGGATTTATGCCCACCACTGCCTTTACTAGGCTGTTTCATCCCATTACTGAACTGTTCTGGACAAAGTGCTGAAGCATGTTGATTTCTGATTTTACAGTAGAAACATCTGAGGTTGGTTCTGCAGTCCCTCTTGTAATGTCCCTTTTTGGTGCACTTGGTACATCTGTCTTTTGATTGCATCAATTTCTGCATTCGGTCTTGAGTTGTTGCATGTTTCCTGCACTCTGAGCTGAAGTGATTCCCTTCACAAAAGATGCAATATGGGTTGTTGTTTGTTGAAGCTGAGAATGCACTGGTGGTTGTTACTGGTTTCTGATCTCTTTTCTGATGCATGTTCTTATTGAAGTTGGACTCTTGTTTATCTGATGTTTCTGTATCAGCCTCCTTCCTCTGTTCAATGATTTTTTCCAAACTGCTCAAGATGTTTGCAACTGACCATTCTTCCTCTTCACCCTTTATTTTGACAATTTCAAGGCTGATGTTGCCCGGAATTTTGGATCTGATCATCTCAACTGTTGCATAATTGTTCATGTCTTCATTCTGAGATCTGAGTTGGTACACCAGTGACTGTACTTCTCTGTGAAAACTCTGCAAGCTTTTGTAATGTCCTTTTGGCTCTGGTACTTGCTGGAGTTTTGCATACATTCTTCTTTTAATGTCTCTTGTTTTTCCATATTGCTTTTGCAGGATCTCAATTGCCAATTCATAATTGCCCTCAACTACCCTGATTCCTTTGATGGCATCAAATGCCTCCCCAGTCACATATTTCAGCAGGTACTGGAACTTTGTGATCACTGCCATATCTGTCCTTTTGTGTATCACTTGCTCATATGATTGCCACCAAGCATCCCACTGGATGACATCACCAGTAAAGTCCCTCAACTCTAACTTAGGCAACTTGGCCTCCACCAACCTTGGTGTTGTTCTCTGAGTTGTATTTGGTTGACCCTGGCTAACTGTGGTTGTTGCTGGGTTGGAGTTCTGTTGCTGAGAGAATGAGCTAGTCCCTGTGCCAGTGACTTTTTGCAGGTATTCTTCCAGTGACTGAATACCAATGTTCAATCCAATGATTTTGTCTTCTAGCTGTTGAATCAGGTTCAAGTGTCCTTCTGCACTTTCCAAGTGTTCTGTGTATTTCTGTTCTTCTTCACACAGAATGACATGGGATTCTTTCATGCCCTGATTTGAAAGAGCCTCTGAATTTGTCAGAACATTTCTCCATTCTATGTCTCTCTCTGTTAATTTCTGTCTACTTGCTTCACACTTGTCTCTCAGATTAGCCATAACCACTCTGGTCTGTTTGGCATTTGAGACATTTTCATGAGTGGCACTCTCTTTCACATGTGTGAAAACTGGTGCCACCTCTGCCAACAGAGTCTTTGCATGTTTCCTCTGTTGTCCCAAAATCCTTCTAATTGATCCAGAACCCACTAACTGTGGGACTGCAGTGCCATTCCCTGACTGTGCCATGATTCCAGTTGCCAGCTGCGCCATGTTGTGATTGTGTGGTCAGTGGTGGGTAATCTTTCTCCCTAGTTCATGGAAGTCAGCTTGGCTTGTTGATTGAAGGTTGTGTGAAGACTGAAGTGGGCGGCTTGGTTTGAGAGTTCAGATGTCCAGGTTCAGAGATGGATGTTTTCTTTTATTAGAGTAAAGTTGTGAATATTTCACCAATATTATAGCTTCCTCACAACTCTGGTAGACTACCCGAATAGCCCTTAGGCGGCTGCTTTTATACTCAGCTTCCAGACAGATTGCCAGACATAAAAACAAAGCCTATGGCCTCCAGTGGCGGCACTACACAAAGCCTATGGCCTCCAGTGGTGGCACTACACAAAGCCTATGGCCTCCAGTGGCGGCACTGCACATGCCCCGGGCCTCTAGTGGGATTTGTAAACAATATTAAGCCTAGTAAACAAAAAACAGCTCTCCAAAGCTATTTTTCGATACACCATCACAAGGACACTGAGATACTATTTTTCGATACAATTTTACTACTACCACATGTAGTGACACTGATACTAAGAATAACTACTAGATAAATATACTTAAATTTCCACAAATCATTCTCTTTTTATTGCCAAGATGGCAACATGTGGTAAACTACCTACCGTATTTCCTCGAAATACCCCCCTCGAAATACCCCCGTCTCGAAATACCCCCCTCAAAATTCTCACTCTGAAACAATCACCCCCCGGGGGGTATTTCGAGGAAATCCAGTATACATTTTACCTAATATTCGAATATGCATGTCAAATTGCAGAATCGTGCTTGTAGCTCAAGAGATATACATGTTTGAAAACTTTTGCTGTTGTCAGACAGTCTTACGACTAATGATGGCAAACCCTCCAAAAAAAAGTATTTAAATTTTTAAGTGTTTTTTCCAAAATGAATTTTTGAATTTTTCCTGTAATGAATTTTCGAATTTCGAATTTACTGTATTACCTCGAAATACCCCCATGGGGGTTTATTATTTTGCCAGCAAAATTTGAGGGGGGGGGTTAATTCGAGGGGAGGTTTTATTATTTCGCCAGAAATTTTTGTGAAATTCATAGTAAAGTATACGCTTTTTCTTACACAAAAACGGTAATAAATGTGAGAAAGTAGGTTATATTGGGGCCTTAGATGTACATCTGTACACAAATGAGCGTATAAGTGTATTTGTGATGCAAAAAAGTAGTAATAAATACATCATGTACATTGCATACATGATGTGCATCATTCCGGAGGGGGGGGGGGTTTATTATTTCCCCAGCCCATTTTGAGGGGGGGGGGTTAATTCGAGGGGGGGGTTATTCAAGGGGGGGACAATTCGAGGTAATACGGTAATTTTCGAATTTTCGATTTTTCAAATCTTTTTTGGCAATTTTCAAATTTTTTTGGCTATTTTTCAAATTTTTTCAAATAATTTTCAAATTTTTTTGGTAAAAATATTGAATCTGAAGTTTTAAATGAAGAATTTGGACTGTTTTGGAAGTGGCTATACTCGGCAGATGTGATACTCATGATTTATGTCTTCGGCTGGCAGACAGCCAACAGAAAACTTGTGAACCGACTCCCCACTCCACTCCAATTCATCCCACCTCTGAACCAGTTCAGTGAGCCGTAAGTTCACTGCCAACTGCAGTTATGACGTCAGGATGGAGTGTTACCTCCAGAAAAATGTACAGTGTAATGTCGCCTGAGTATAGCCCACTGAGCATACTCAGTGCGTATAGTGCTAACTTCACAAGATACAGGAAAATACTTCTCAAACCCCTCTTCTTTGATAATATCTTTGATCACATCTCTTTTATACTCCAGTAACATTACACCCTGCATGCGTGGTTCCCGCTGGAAGCGTGCCAAATATTTTTCTACGCATGTGATTTCTATAAAAAGTTGCAAGAATTCATCTCAGTTATAACGTGATACGTTAACTTATTCACAATGATTATGATTTTTTCATATTTTATACAAAAATAGCACGCTTTATCATTATTAGCACGCTTCCAACGTGAGACATAAATCAGTACAACGGCAGAGTATCATGTTCACCGAGTATACTTATAAATATGTGCAGTTCCTATGGGCCGTCCCAGACACCTGTAAAATGCTCTGTGGAATGTCAAATGTTATGCAAAGTGTCTCAAGTCATGGAAATGCTGTGGAAAATCGCAAATATGTTAACCATTTTCCCGGGCATTTTCATAACTTTTGACACTTGCATGACATTCCACATTTTACAGGGCATTTTACATTACAACGTTTTTGGACGTTTTTTTGTTTTGTTTCGCTTTTTCATACGCACCGCGTACCAATTGTGAATTTATTGAGCACGTTGAACTTAAGAGTACGTTTTGTTGCCTTGAATTCCCTGAAAAATTCGTAAAGTATTTTCGAATTTTTTGAAAAATATTGATTTTTAAGTGTTTTTTCTATGGGTGAAATAAAAATTCGAAAATTATGAAAAAAATTTAAAATTCAAAAATGTTTTCGAATTTTCGAATCTTTTTTTGCCATCGTTACTTACAACAGCTGGCGACAACGGCAAAATTTATTCAAACGTCTATAACCCTAAGCTACAAGCATGATTCTGCAATTTGACATGCATATTCGCCTAGATAGAATGTATAGTTTACCGCATTTTCTCATGAATATGGAACCTTTTTACTCAACTTATTGAACTTTTTAGTGTTGTCAAGTTGTCACAAAAATCCATGTAAACGGGGCCTTATGCAAACAAACTCACCAATTGTCTGTATGCCGTACATCACGCACAAGTAAGTGACCAGGGTTGGCAAAATCTCGGAAAAAAATAAAAATAAAATAAAAATAAAATGGAAAATTTAAGAATAAAATAAAATAAAAAAAATTGGAAAATTTTAGAATAAAAATAAAAATTGTAATAAATTCGAATTTTTGTAAATTTTTTGTAAAATTGTATAAAAATTCGTATTTTTGTAAAATTGTATAAAAATTCATATATTTTTTGTAAAATTTTATCTCATTGCTTGAGTCTCTACCTGTTTATTCATAAATCTGGGAACAGTCCCAAAGTTTGTAAAGTGTCAAATGTCATGGAAAGTGTCAATTGTCATGACAAATGTAAAGTAAACTGTCAATTGGCATGACAAATATAAACTAAATTGTCAATTGTCAAGCAAATTGTATCCAAATCTTATGTTTTATTTTTAAATCTTATGTTTTGTATCCAAATTATGTTGTTGTTGAATCCAAATCTTATGTGAACATTTGGAAACAAAAACATAAGATTTGGATACAAGACACACCATGGATACAAAAACACAAGATACGGATACACAATTTACACTTTGCATGACATTTGTCATGACAATTGCCACTTTGCTTGAAATTTGACATGACACTTGATATTTTGCATGACAATTGACACATGGCATGACATTTTACAAATGTGCCCAGCACTAGTGATGGAAAAAGCGCCAGGCTTTTAGCGCCAAGCGCCAAAAGCGCCATGGCGCTTTTCAGGACCTGGGCGCCATGCGCCAATAGCGCCAGAGCGCTTTAGCGCCAAGCGCCAAAAGCGCCATGGCGCTTTTCTGGACCACGGCGCCAGGAGGCAATGGCGCCAAGCGTCAATGGCGCCAGCGCCAAAGCAATTTCGCTTCCTTATGATGCACACGCAGTTCATAGGGTCGGAAATGTATTCCTTACAATTGCTTTGTGTGAGCTATCAATATCACTTTCCAAAACATACTACCATATTTCTTCTAATAGAAGGGCGCCCTTCTATTTTGTCAACTTTTTACCTACCCTTTTTTTGGAGACGCCCTTCTATTGGAGACCTGCCCTTCTATTAGAAAAAATACGGAAGCAAGATCCGAATTGCTACCAAAAAAGTCTTAGGGAGGAAAAACGTTTTTCAATGAGTTTTTTTATAAAAAAGCTGTGTTTAAAAAATGGTTATGAGCCTCCATATCTCCATGATTGTTTCAGAGTGAGATTATGAGCGGGGTGAAACGAGGGGGTATTTCGAGGGGGGGGGGGCTAATAAATTCAAATTGGTCATTTTGAGGGGGAGTATTTTGAGGAAATACGGTATGCAGGTATGTCAGTCAAGTGGCAGTACAAGTCGTTATTTATGGCTGTGGAACCATGGATAGCATTATAAAAGGAGATAGGTAGGTAGGTGCTATGTAGATTTCTGTCAGGAATATCAGTTTTTGTTTTGACTCGTTACGTAAATACCTATATCGTTTCTTGTCAAATATCTGTCACCCCAAGAGAGGTTTGGCATGTAATGGTGCTTAGGTAATAAGACTTTAAGATAGAAGACAGCACATCGAAAACATAGAAGTGACACCACATGCGTGACATACCTGATGTGTACCGTGCACATTTTCCACTGTCTGGTGGTGGCGCTTTTTTGGCGCTTTTTTTAATGCTAGCGCCAAGCGCCAATAGCGCCACAGCGTTTTAGCGCCAAGCGCCAAAAGCGCCATGGCGCTTTTGAGACTAGCGGCGCCAAGCGCCAATGGCGCCTCAGCAAAATGGCGCCAAGCGCCAAATGCGCCATGGCGCTTTTTGCTTTGGCGCTAGCGCCAGGCGCCAGCGCCATGGCGCTTTTCCATCACTACCCAGCACACTCCAGTAGTCCTACTGACAATAATTGTAACTTTACACTTGCAGCTAGCTAACAATACCTACTGCATGCAACTTTGGAAAAGTAATGGAAAAATTTGTCACAGGTTTTTCATGTACAGGTCTAATTATAACATTTTTCTGGCCTTGCATGCATGATTTCGATTTTTTGTAAAATGTTTGTACAATTTTTGTAAAATTTTTGTAAAATGGTGTCATTTTATTTTATTAATGACTTTTGGGAATAAAATAAAATAAAATAAAATGAAACAAGAATAAAATAAAAATAAAATAAAATTTTTATACAATTTTTATACAATTTTACTAAAATGAATTTTTATAAAACCAACCCTGTAAGTGACTATCCATATGGCAGCGGATGCTCCAAAAAGCTTCCAGTTTAAAACATCCAAATCCAATCCGTCAACCAACCGCATTTTGTAAACACCATTGCTGCGCAGGGTGAATTTATTTACACACGGATTTTAACATTTTAATGGAAAAATGAAATGAAATGGAGAACGGACACAGTTGGTAAAATTACTGAACTTGTTACCAGAGTTGTTAAAATGTATTTACATATGTACAACGTACATTGCTATACAAACTAGGTAGTCTATATGTAGCTGCGATGCAAACTAGCTGCAAAAAATACATCATGTACATTGCATACATGATGTAAACTGGTGGCACATATAAATGAGAAACCAGGTACCTCGTTTGTCACAACAACGTCACAGGGAAACGTGCAGCCCAATATGGCTGCCATTTTTTCTGGGGGTGCCCACAACATTTGTCTACATATATGCCAAGTGGCACCCCATGGCACCCCCCTGTTCTTCTGATACAGATTGATGAAGTTTTTTTGCCAATTTTTTCCCGGAAAATATAAATGAGAATTTTCAAAAAACCAAACAAAATATAGCTGCGGTAAAGTGTGCAGCAATTTTTTGGTGTGCTGACAACACAAGGGATGATTACACTTGTGTTGGTGCTTTTTCACAAAATAAAAATTCCTTGTGGCTTGCCAAAAGCCATATTTTGACCGGCTGGTCATTTGTGGGTATATTTTGACCCCCATTCCACTACCCCGAATTAAAAATGGCCCCAATACGCAGACATGTGCTATGAAGCCATCTCAACAACTATTTTGAACTTTGTCTTAATCCAAATTGTGATTGTAATTGAAAAACCATGATTTTCAACTTTCTGGACATGACATAGTTTTTTGTCTGGCCCATTAAAACTAGATACACAGCACATTGCCCATTGGCCCCAATAGATTTTTTACATATAATTAGTGCCCACATTAAATGGGCATAATTTTTTTGTGATTTGTGCTTTGACATTGCAGGCGTCAGACACGCTGTCACGCAAGTGCCCTCTTTACACAGGGCCATTTTTATCATTTTCTCTAAAAAATACGTGAGCACCAAAACGGGGCCCAGGAGCAGCCATATGTTGCCGCTGACACTGAACAAGCCAATTCTGGCCCCCATGTGCTCCATGAATAGCTTGGGATAGTGGATTGTCCACTTTCTAAAACCTATGTTTTTCTCAGAAAAAATGTTTAAGTTTGATCAACAACGCCATCATTGTGTGGGGGTTCTGGGGACTCTGAGGGGGTAAAAAAGTTGTACATACTTTGAATCTACCAATGTTAAAAAAACTTTTTGGTCTCAAATGTCCAGAAAAAAAATTATTGAAAATTTAAATTTCATCGGGAACAAAAACTTGTATGGAATTCTCATTTATATTTTCCAGAAAAATAGTGAAAAAATTTTTTTCCTGAACCATAGGTGGCCTGAGGGAGGTGCCCCCTAGGGTATATATAGTAAATACTTGGGGGCACCCTCACACAAGATGAAAGCCTAACAGCTTGCACGTGGGATTTGTTAAATACAATTAAGTGATTTTCTCATTTATATTTTCCACCAGTTTACATCAATGCAGACGAGGGTATTTTGAGGGGGGGGGTTATTTTTTTCCAGCTCGAAAACACCTGGGGGTATTTCGAGGGGTGGGGGTTAATTCAAGGGGGGTACGTGAACAGGGAAATTCAAGGAAATACGGTAACAGGTATTTTAGGTAAATCCAATGGTCATCTTAAAATTGCAACAGACGTGAAAAAGTCCTCGCCGGGTAATCGCAGGTCTATGTATGATGCAACCTGGTTAAAAAACGCGGATGCATTCACATAACAATTGCCCGTTGTATTGCTGCAATCGACCCAGTGCTCATCTCCCCTCGTTACGTTGAAATATTGGTTGTGAAAAGTGGGCACGTAATCTTTATACAGGTCAACCAAGTCTATAACTGAGTCGTTAGTGACATTGTGGCACTGCCATTCAGACGATTCTGCGATCCGTGTGACCGATTCGCAGCCGTAGTGGTACCTACAACGTTGGAACTATGCCAAAAAGTGGTACACGACACGCAGAAATGCGAAAAGTGCACACTCACTCTCGCCTGTTCAGATAAAATGTGCAGTAGTTGGGTGGGTTGTCGGCGTCCTGCAGAGGGCCACAAAATCCCTTGCTGTCTTGATCGGTGTAGCACACTGCAAGAGGCAGAGAAAGAGGCGATAACCAATCCGATGTGATGAAGGTAGCATAAACTCACGCCCGCTGGCATAGTCTCCCTCGAGGCAGGTGGCCCAGGGCATGGGCGACTGAAACGAGTAGAATAAATACATGAGGCACCAGGCGATGACCGTGTTGTGGAACAGGCAGCTCAGCATCATTGAGCTAAGCATACCCCAGCCTGAAATTTGATGTTGAAACTCATCAGTTAACTTTTGTGATTTGAATACTTTCTGACGTTGCCCATTAAGCATAGTAGTTAAAACATATTTACGTTTACTCGAAAAATAAGTATTTCTGCTAAGTTGTCCAGCATCAAATTAAAAAAATGGGTGCTGAACTTGGCTTGGAAGATGTTTACTTACTTAGAGAGAATAGAATCAAAAAATAGATAGTAACACATTTATTTTGCAGTAAAATTTTATGCTTATACATACAGAACTAGTGTCCTCAACCAGACAAGACTAGAACTAGCTAGAATCAATGTTAACACCTACCAATCCCCCTAAAGAGCGGGCACAGTCTGGCCCAGGCGACATTGGCGCCCCTGCTGCAGAACTGGCCGAGCGCAGTCTCCAAGTAGAACAGCGGTATTCCCACGATGACGAGCGCCAGCGTGTAGGGCACCAGGAAGGCGCCCGCGCCATTCGCGTAGCAAAGGAACGGGAACCTCCACAAGTTTCCGAGGCCGACGCAGTAGCCCAACGTTGATATGATGAACTCTGTGTGATGTGCCCAATGCCCTCGCGACACCGAGCCGGTCGATGTCTGTGCATTCAGTTGAGCAAAATAGTGACCTAAAAACTCCCAGATGAGAAGACTACCATGTTTCCTCAAAATACACTCAGGTTTTTTTATTTAACCAGATAATTCTAATTGCCGGTGCAGATGTAGGCCCATTTTCCGTGCATTGTTCCATCACATTCACACTGTTATTTTCAATACAAGTACCGTATTTCCTCGAAATACCCCCCCCCCTCGAAATACCCCCCCCCTCGAAATACCCCCCCTCAAAATGGACACTATGAACTTATAAACCCCCCCCTCGAAATACCCCCCCCCCAAATTTAGTGTATAGAGAACGTAAATGACAAAGGCTGCGGTTTGTCATCTGGGTAATGCAAAACACACGTTAAAAACGATGACTCTGTTGTGAGAACAGTGATTATACGTCTACACACTTATACAAGTGTTTAGAGTCTTATAACTGGCGATTTTTGTTGCATTTTCGACGTCTGCGTACGTTTCAGACGACAATTTAGTACTTGGTTTTCAAAAAATTTCTGGCGAAATAATAAACCCCCCCCTCGAAATACCCCCCCCCCTCGTTTAACCCCCCCTCAAAATTCTCACTCTGAAACAATAAACCCCCCGG
Source organism: Sphaerolaimus hirsutus (assembly GCA_964036195.1). Classification (NCBI taxonomy): domain Eukaryota; kingdom Metazoa; phylum Nematoda; class Chromadorea; order Monhysterida; family Sphaerolaimidae; genus Sphaerolaimus; species Sphaerolaimus hirsutus. The sequence continues at coordinate 10,783,160 of OZ038459.1, forward strand.
GGGTATTTCGAGGAAATACGGTACATCGGTCCTTGTACTGTCAATTCTCATAAAAATAAACCTAATGGCATGCCCAGCTCTCTATATGTGTGTATATGACATGTGCATACATATCAGCGATCTATGGTGCCAACGCCAACGGCGACAGCGCCATAACGCCATTCCGTACCATGTAGGTATAATTCCAGGGAGTGTGAGCCCCCTTGAAAGTCATTTAAAAATGGACATATTTACTCGGGAGCGAGAAACCGGAAAATTTTATGCGTGCATTTTACGTCGAGCTAGAATAACACAGTGAGAACGTCAACAGAGAGTGAAGTTACGGCTTCATGGGCATCATCGTGAGTTTCAATTCTTCTGCGGAGACATCCTTTCGCCTGATCGAAAATACTTGTCAAAGTAGCCTGCGTGACGCAGCTTTTTGAATAGGAAATATGGAAAAAAATGGATTTGACAATAATTTTCATTTTCTGATCTATCTCCACTGTTTTTTTTACCGTATTCACTTGAATAGTTCCCCCCTTGAATAATTTACCCCTCGAAAAAAAATCCTCCCCCTGTAAAGCGAGTGAGGAAATAATAATTTCCCCTTTAATAATCCCTCCCTTTAAAGATTTGATTAATTTGTTGTACCTAATTTTAACAAAAATGGCACGTTATTGTGCTTCTAAAGCATATTTCGTGAAATGAGTTGATAGAAACATGCTTGAAAATTTTGACGAAATAATAATCTCCCCTTGAATAATTCCCCCCTCAAAAATGTCTGACGAAATAATAATCCCCCAGTGGGATTATTCAAGCAAATACGATACTTAACTCCCGTGTCCAACAAGAGTAAATCGTGAAGTGATGTAAAAGTGCCTTGGCATTCAAAATCAAATTCAATGCCATGCCATTCGATGGAATTCAAATGAAACGTAAGGTAACAGCATGGCAAAAAGCACAATGCATTTTTGTATTTTGGTGACATTTTTTAAATCAAATGACATGAAACATGAGCAGATACAAATAATGTAAAGTATGAAAACGATGGTGTTTTCAAAGACTCTGGTAGGGGAGGGGCATTTATTACAATTTTTATATTTATGTTTTTTTATGTTTTCTCGGGTATTTTTAAAATGCCTTACGTTTTAGTATGAATAAACAAAATTAGAAAAGGTATTTATCTTTACTTTCCAAAAATACCAGTATTTTAAATAACAACTCTGCTAACAGGTTGACGTCGCGTTTTCCCCGGGCCCAGGCGATCTGCAAGTTGGGCGAGAAATGAACAGACACAATTGCTCTTCATGTAGTGAGTGATGTAATCGATCCATTGTCGTCACCAAGCTTGTCGTCACCACCATCAAATTTAATCTAGTGTGCATGATTATGTAATCTATGAAACTTGTTGTTTGTGCTGGTCAGTGAGGCTGACAAATCATGATAAATATCAAAGATAAATGATCAGAGGCGTTACACACAGATGAAATATTTCATTTTCATCCCAAGAATTGTTGAAAAATCAGTTTTCATCACAGAAAGGTGTAAAAGCGTTCCTGAAAAAGTTTCTGGTAATTTGGTCAAGTTTCTGATCTACCGTATTACCTCGAATTATCCCCCCCCTTGAATTAACCCCCCCTCGAATTGACCCCCCCTCAAAATGGGCTGGGGAAATAATAAACCCCCCCTCGAAATACCCCCCCCCCCTTCGGACTGATGTACGTCATGTACATAATAAATACGTCATGTACGCAATGTACATGATGTATATTACTGTTAATTTACATTGCAGCTACACATAGAGTAGTTTGTGTAGCTATTTACGTTTTTATGTCCAAATATATCCTGTTTGAACACATTTATTACCTATTTTGGGTACGCAAATGCGTACTATTTACTACGATCCTTACGAAAATTTCCGACGAAATAATAAAAAACCCCCTCGAATAAACCCCCCCCCCTCGAATTAACCCCCCTCAAATTTTGCTGGCGAAATAATAAACCCCCATGGGGGTATTTCGAGGTAATACGGTATTTAAGTACTCACCAGAGTTGGAAAAACGTATTTACGTTTACCCGAAATAACCAGTTATTCGGGTATTTATACTTACGTTTACGTTTACGTTTCCCAAAAATACCATTACGTTTTGTTACGTTTTCCTCACCAAAATACCCGGGTACTAGGGAAAACGTAAAAAAACTTGTGATCGCACATGTTCAAATGGGCCGCACCACCTGCAGCCAACAATATTCTTGTGTATTTGCATAAACATATTTAACATAAACGTAAAAAGTGACTGCAACCTTGCACTTACATATGGAATACTGGGTAGATATTCATAAATGTGTTCAAATGCTGAACACTTTTTGTTTGTTTGTGGAGCCTTGTCTTTATAAAATTTGTTGTGATGAATTCTAACGAGGCACTTGCAACAACTGTGAAAAGCACACGTTTTGAAACTGGCAGGGCGAGTGCAAGCTCTGGTGCCAATCCCAGACTCTGTAAGATGCCCTGTAAAATGTAAAATTTCATGCAAATGTCAAAACTTATGTAAAATACTCAGCAAAATGGCAAAGATTTGCCACTTTCCAGGGCATTTTGCATGGCTTTAGACACTTTGCATGTCATTTTCAAAGCATTTTACAGGGTCTGGGACCCCCCCAGAATCACCAGCATAGTTGGATTTCGCCACACTTAAAACAGAAAGTAGTGCAGATGGAGCGATTTACCCATCTAAAGGTGAAAATAATAGTATTTTCCAAAGCACAATGGCAAATACTGTGTGTAAGTAAAAAAAATACGTTTACGTTTCTTTTTACGTATTCCTGGGTATTTTAAAAATACCTTACGTTTTAGTATTTATACTTTTGATTTGGAAAAGGTATTTACGTTTACGTTTACGTTTTCCAAAAATACCAGTATTTGCACAACTCTCACCTAAATTCGTCTTGCTACCTGCGGTTAGCTCCTCGTCCCCGACAGTTCCTTGACTCATTTTCTCGCAAGCTTTTTAACTGTGTGTAATTTTTCTTGACCCTTAAACGGAACTAGAGAACACGCGGTATAATTGCACAAAATGTTTTATCACGTAAATAAAAGTGATGAGTCAGTCAACGGTCCGGACAGGATAATTGAAGGGTCTAATTGTAAATGTCGACAAGTCTACAAAATGCGATTTTGTATAAATCGCATTTTAAGGTTTTGAATCCAATTCAAGGTCTGTGTGTCCGATTTGGCTCTCTCATGCCGACTAGTGATGGAATGGCGCCATGGCGCTGGCGCCCTTTAATGGCGCCAAAGGGCGCCAGAGCCATGGCGCCATTGGCGCTTGGCGCCCTTTTCTCTGGCGCCACCTGGCGCCTGGCGCCGTTATTTCGAATGGCGCCATGGCGCCCTTGGCGCTTGGCGCCATTTTCGCTGGCGCCAATCTGGCGCCCGGCGCCATTGTTTTAAATGGCGCCAGAAATGGCGCCAAAATTCCGAGAATAAATGTGACCAAATAGGACATTTTGGACATTTTATCGTAGATCGTTTCACAAAGCAGTCAATGTACCATATTTCCTTGAAAAAGCCCCCTCGAAATACCCCCAGGTTTTTCGAGCTGAGTAAAAAATAACCCCCTCGAAATATCCTCATTTGGAATAAGGTACCTCATGTACACAATGTACATGATGTATTAATCGATGCCAATATGCATCAGAGCCACACATAAGACTACCGTATTTTCTCGGATAGTTCCCCCAGGGAATTATTTTTTCCTCCGACTTTTTTGAGGGGGGAACTATTCGAGAAAATACGGTAGTTTGTGTAGCCATCTATCTACGTTGATATTATACATCTAAATATATCCTGTTTTGTCCCTTTCATTCAGTTTTGGGGATGTAAAAGCCCATCTTCACTACGATCTGTACGAAATTTCTGGGAAAATAATACAACCACCCCTCGAATAAACCCGACCCCACTCGAAATGCCCCCCTCAACTGTGACATAACTTTGCACTCTATCGAAAATAAACCCCCTATGGGTATTTCGAGGAAATACGGTATAGTTGCGATGTAAATTGACAGCCGTTAAAACATCATGTTCATTTCAAACATGATCTACCTTTTTACAGATGGGGGGTGTCGAGTGGGGGTTATTTTTTTCCCGGCTCGCTCAGACCTTGGGGTATTTCGAAGGGGGGTTTATTTAAGGGGTATTTGGAGGAAATACGGTAACATATTGCTCTTCTAAAAAAGCTTCTGTTATGATATACATGCTAAAATATTGACTTTTACCGTTGGAGCCATTTTGGCGCCCGGCGCCATTTTTCCTGGCGCCCTTTGGCGCCTGGCGCCATTGTTTCAGATGGCGCCATGGCGCCATTGGCGCTTGGCGCCATTTTCTTTGGCGCCCTTTGGCGCCCGGCGCCATTATTTTGAATGGCGCCATGGCGCCATTGGCGCCTGGCGCCATTTTTCCTGGCGCTTTTCCATCACTAATGCCGACCGTTAAGTACTAAATATTGACAATAAAATGTCGAATTTTGAATTTTGAATTTCAAATGTGAAAAATGGTACGTCCATAAAATCCTATTTGGACAGTGCAAAACATTTTTTGGGGAGCGAAATGGCCATGTAGAGATCTTGTACGCGAGAACATATTTGTTCCCGGTGTTGATGAAGCTGTCTTATGGTCAATTGATGGACTTTTCGTTGCTTAGAAATCGGTGTCCATGGTGGACTTATCACATCACAATCGGTGTTCATGGTGGACTTATCACCCAACAAAAAGGCTGTTGAAGGCAGACTTAACAACTTTTATTCCAATACTAAGTGAACTTGTCGACTTCCTGGCTAAATGTTTTCATTTTTCCCCAAAAATGTCAAATTTGACACTATGGGGGCATGTGATGTCAAATAGGGGCATGTGAGGTCAGAAAATTTATGGATAATAACCAAAAATGTGCGGGAGTAGCCCCATATGACGTTTCCGGGCTACTCCAAATTTTCATATTTTGGATTTGTCGACTTTTAGAATTGCACGCCTCAGTTGTATTTAGCTGATGTCTTCATAATGAAATGTCATAATTGACCAATAGAAAATTGATAAATACAGAAGTTAATAATAAAATTTTCGGTTGATACTAAAAAGAATGGACAAATTCGATGACACTGTTCCTAAAAGATTATTAAATTTTCCAATTGACAGTTACACAAAAAAATTTACAAATAAACACGCAATTTTAAATCAATATCTGTCTTTCGCTAGTTCTTCAAGGGTTTCAACTTCAAGAAAATCTGCTTTTTAAACTTTTATGGGCGCAGTCGGTCCCTATATTTAATTGTGGCGTCAATGTTTAGTATACTCGCTTCTAGGAAACAAAATTGGGAAAAGTGAATCGCCAGAGCGAAATGTTCCTACGTAATCTTCCTTCACCTATCACTTAACTACTTTTTCGCAGCCAAATAAAGAACGAGCGCTGAATGGAAAACGGGCAGAATGTCATTGGACTGTTTTAACATACCTACCTACCTTATTCCTCGAAATACCCCCATAGGGTTTATTTTTTCAGAGTGAGAATTTTGAGGGGGTAAAACGAAGGGGGAGGGGGTATTTCGAGGGGGGTCATAAATTCATAGTGTCCATTTTGATGGGGGTATTTCGAGGATATACGGTGCCTATGTGATTTTGATCTAAAAGTATCGTTGTTTAACAGTTCTAGATGTCAAGTTGTTACCGATATTTTCTTGAATAGCGCATTTGAAAATGTGTAAGGCCCTACGGTTTTCGTGTAAATAAATGTTCTGTAGACGATATACCTATTTTTTAGCACATTTCAAGGCACATTTACACACATCAGCAGTCTATGGGGGCAGCGTCTACTTTTTATTGTCTTTAGCCATTTTTAAGGGATTAGCATTTAAGGTTATAACGAGCGTTTTTAATTTGTTGAGATGGGCCCTGTCCGACAGAGCGCGGGGCACTGGTACTGGTTACCCGACTGGCACCGGGATCAGAAAGTACCTAACCACATTTCACCGGGTCCGGGGCTTTGGATCACCGGGTCCATTTTCAATTGAAGCCTAACAAACAACACAGGCTGAATGGATTTTAAAAAAAATCATGGGCTCCATGATATTTGTGTAGGGGGTTTATTTTTCATAGTGGAAATTTTGAGGGGGGGGGGTATTTCGAGGGGAGAAGTTATTAATCCATAGTGGCCATTTTGAGGCTGGTATTTCGAGGAAGTATGGTACTTTATTTATTTATTTTTATTTTAAGTAAATGAGATATAGGGCCATATCCCTTACGAGATTACGCCCCTCTCGCTATCTACCCACCTGGATATGGATAGCGTAGTTGCGGGATTGGCAACCATACCATCCATTTCCGGTGTCTCTAGGTAGTTTATCATATAACATATCGATTATGTCTGTCTATCTATCAGTGATCTGGGATATACATTTGCGAATCATGACATCCACCCCCCGCCTATGTTCATGGCAGGTTTCCGTCCCTAGGGTGTTGGTTCTCCATTTGCACGTTGATGGTGCATGGTATGTTAGCAAGGTTCGTCCTTTCTTTCTCATTCCATCTACATAGATACATGATATGGTGAAGATTGGCTACTATTTTCACATTGTTGTCTGAACATGCTTGACATATTTTGCGATATTTACCGGTTCTGGTCCGCAACACATTGTATCTGGCAGCCAGCCAATTTCTCTCATTATAGTGAATGTTACACAGCTCCAGTTTGTCAATATGACCTCCTCTACTAGCCAAGGCTGTTTCTTCTTGAATTTTACATTTTATAGTTCGTGTGCGCATTCTTTGTATCTGATATTTCACATCTTGTTTTCTCAGCGTAGCTGTTGACCCTATTAACAATACCGCTTTCATGATTTTTTGCACAAGTGTCTCATTTGTATTATCAATGTACAAGCGAGAGTTCCCAGTCGCAAGTTGATCAACACCGTGTGCCCTAACCAACCATCTATTCTTGTTTATGTGGTTCATGTATATATCATTTGTAAGGACTAGTTGATGATACCCCCCCTATGTTGATGATAGTTGTTGATTATATCCCCCCTATGTCCATCAACAAAGAGCTATTGCTGCATGATTTCGGCAAACCTATGCATGTTTTCATTGTTTGGGTATAAATTTCGTCTATTTTAACAAGATGAGTCCTATCTAGACCAGTAATCTCCACCCCGTACATGCTCCCCGGTTCGACATATGCTTTCCAGGTTATATAGCCTGTGTGCAGGGGGGATATTGTGTTTCGTGATGCATTTACAGCAAGTGCACTTAATCTTTTCATTTTTACAATAACATTGTCCTTGTGCTGTTTGAATGGATCATCACCCGTGTTTATTATAACACCGAGATATCTTATAGTTTTGGTCTCATGGATCACTCCTAATCTCGCCTCTTCTGGGTTTCCAATATTTATATGCCACTCTCTCTGTTCGATGTTATGAGAGCCCCATCACAGCACCTCGCACTTAGATGCATTTATACTAACACTCCATCTCCATGCCCAGTTACTGAACACACTGAGCAGATGTTTCAGTTCACTATCCTTTGATGCCATCAAGACTATATCATCGGCAAAGAACAGCGCTGGAATTTTATGTTGTTTAAGTCCACACTTCGCACCCATACCAGTTGCCATCAACTCACGTGCCAGGTCATGTATGTAAATTGCATATAGGGTAGGGCTTAGACTACACCCCTGAATAACTCCCAGCGAATATTTCATAACATCACTTTCGTATCCTCCATATGTCATAATAGCTCTCGTTTTCCTGTATACATTAGTGATAGCATTTATCAGCTCAGCTGGAATACCCATCATTTCCATTTTTATCCATAGTTTGTTTCGATCCACTCTATCGAATGCCTTAACAGCGTCTAGGAAGCATGTTATGAAGGGGTTGCCATTCATTTTGGCATAATTGTAGCATGATTTGATTATTTGGACATTGTCTAGTGTCCTTCTTCCAGGGCGGAACCCACCCTGCATTTCTGTCAGTGCATCTGTATCCTCTAGCCAACGTATTAGTCGTCTATTTAGAACGGACATGTATACCTTTTTTATGTTGCAGGAGAGTCCTAGCGTTCTATAGTTTCTGAGATCGCCCTTGTCCCCTTTCTTGTGAAGGAGTATCAATTTGCACATTGACGCATCGTCTGGTATTTCTTCTCCTTGGAGCCATTTGTTGTATATAGTGCACAGAAGCTTTTGATTTTCCTCTTCTAACAGTTTTAAGTGTTCGTGGTGAACCCCTGTTGTGCCAGCAGACTTGTTGTTTTTTAGCAGTAGTATTGCTTTTTCAATCTCTATCAGTGTGATCGGATTATTCAACTTTTGTAACCCCTTCTGCTCTGTATTTATAGGGGTAATCATCCCAATTTCATCGAGGTCTGCACCTGGATTTTCTTTCATAACCACCCCCCATGCCAGGTTCATCTCTGTGTTCATGGCAGCGGCACTCGATATTTGTGTACCGGTTTTGTCATGGATATTATGAATAATTGTTTTTCCATCCTCCCTAAGCGAGTTGACCTTTTTAAATATTTCCGTCATTTGATGCTGTGACCGTGTCTTACTATTAGCCAAATATTTTATATGTTTTTCTTTGGTCTCTCTGTCTATTTTTGATTTTATCGATTTCAGTTTTCTTCTCTCTAGCTTGAGTGCATCATGAAGTTCATTCGCCCCATACATATCTGGTTGGCATTTTGTGCCCCTTTCTAGTTTACGCCTTAACTTGGCAATCCTTTTGCATTGTTGTTTAATCTCATTGGGTACTTTTATTCTTTTTTCATCAACTGTAGCTTTGGTTGCCACTTCTGTGATGGCTTTTCTAAGGCTATCGTAGCTGGTCGGTTTGTGGTTCTGTAAATCCCTTTGAAATGCGATCTCATCTTTTACACTCTTCGGTCTAGTCAGTTTGTGTCTTGGCATACATCTGGCTGTACTGTACTCGAATGACATAAGTATTGCGTTGTGGTCTGATTGGATACTACTCAGCTGACCATTTTCATCCACAATTCCATCCAGGAGTGATATTTCACCGTCCAGTAGACAAAAATCAATCACCGAGTGCGCATTTCTCCTGTTGAAGGTCCATAAACCCTCCATTTCCCTGTTCAGCAAGGCCACACCTGTGGTACATAAGAAGTCTCGTACAAGTTTGCCATTTGTGTTGATCTCCTCATTATTTCCTGTGATTCCCAGGTCTACTTACAAACCGCCTGCGGACCGCCGAATGTCAATGTTCGTAACTGATAAAAAAATTATTGAGGTAAATATAATATTTACATAAAATATAATATTCACCTTTAGGTATTATATCCAACGGCTGGTTGTCTGAATAAAAAGTAACGGATGTGAGCATATGAAATACACTGCAAGACTATCCAACCCCAGCCGCACTCGTATCCCTGACACGACAATAAAATGGTGGTGCGACGCTACGCGGACGCCTCCAAATCACTCTTAAATCATCCCTCAAAATTTTTCGTGTTCTGCACCGCTAAATTAACAGAAAAATGTCCGTAGGGAAACAATTGGACGGTGACAGCGCCAGCAGCGGCGACAAAAACGCAACAGGATACAATGGGAAAGTTGAAAGTAGTGCCGACAGTTTGGACAAACAAAAGAGGACAACGGGAAAAAGGCACAAAATTGGTCAATGGTTCGGCGATAGAGTAAAAAGTGTTATCGGAAATGTGATGAAAAAGAAAAATGCGAATGAAAAGGTAATGTGAAACGGGATTCCCTCCGGTGCGAATTTTGTGAAAAAGTGAAAAAAATCATCGTCATGAGGGGGAGGGGTGTTTTTTTCTCAGCTCAAAAAGACCTGGGGGTAGTTCGAGGGGGGTGTTATTCAAGGGGGGTTAATTCGAGTAATAAACACGGTACTTTATGTTTAAACTTCATAAAATATTAGGGTGTAAACTAATTAGTGATGATTTTTTGTGATTTCATACATATGCAAATTCATGTGTCCCATTCTGTCATATCTCATATGTTTGCTGATTTTGATGCCGTTCGAGTATATTGTGGTTTTTTAGGCGCCTTGCAAAATGCACCGCCGGCAAAATGCCTTGCAGAGCGGTGCGAACGTGCGCGGCCGGTGGCGCAACCACTCTGAGTACCTGCTGTCCAGCATCGGCCTGTGCGTGGGACTGGGCAACGTGTGGCGCTTCCCCACGCTGTGCTACCAGAACGGCGGCGGCGCTTTCCTCGTGCCCTACTTCACGGCCACGCTGTTCATGGGCGTCCCGCTGTTCTACTTGGAATCGGCACTCGGCCAGTTCACCGGTAGCGGGATGAATATCGCCTGGGCCAGACTGTGCCCCGCTTTCAAAGGGATTGGTTGGTCGCGATTTAGCGATTTTAAATACCGTATTTGCTTGAATAATTCCCGCTTGAATAATCTCCCCTCTCTTGAATAATTCCCCCCTGCAAGATGCTTGCGTAAGAAATACCCCCTTGAATAATCGCCCCTTATGGCATATGATCAATTTGTTATTAACCATATTTCCTCGAAATACCCCGAGAAAATCTTATATTTTCTGAGATTTTTAAATAGAAATCTCACAAAGATTTTTCAATTGTGAATTTTTCAATTCTCAAGATTTGTGATCAGACTTTTTTCTTGCATAATAAATTGCATTGGTCAGGCTGGGCGTGCATTGCCTTGACAGCAACGATAGCAATTTACTACAACACAATAATTAGCTGGTGCTGCATCTACTTGCTGGCTTCCTTCAGAAATCCAATGCCGTGGACAACTTGTCGACACGTGCATTATGCCAGCAAGAGTTTGTATTTTTATTTAAATTTGCGGATGTGCATTTATCCGACGCTTATTTAAAGGCACAGTGTGAAAATTTTCGGGCTACCAACTAGGGAAAAACGCTTTTTAATGACCCGATTCTAGGAAAAAAACGTTTTATGTTCAGTCGGTACTAAAAATGTCCATGTGAAATTTATTTTTTGAGTGAAGTTTCTGCATTTTTACTCATTTTCGACAAAAAGTACCCCAAAATTTTTCACAGCGTGATAAAAAATATGAAAAGTCCAGAAAAATTTTCTAACTTTTTTTCATCGTTACATATCACAGATTATTGTGCCTACACACACTAGTTTTCAACGTGACTTCATGTGAAAACGGTTGAATGATTTCATTTAATTGAAATTTATGAAAGTTAAAATGTGAAAATTTGAAAACTAAAACACATTTAGCATACAATAAGAGTAGGCTGGCTGGATGTCGCCATGTCGCCATTTCAGTTTTCACATCAGTCACGGTGAAAACTAGTGTGTGTGTGTGTGTGTAGGGCCATTATTACATGTTAGTATGGCCCTACACACACTAGTTTTCACCATGACTTCTGTGTGAAAACTCAATTTGGTTTTCACATTGTGACAGCAATGAGGTCAATGAGGTTGTATGATTGAATTTTTGTGTTTTCCTTTTGTGTAACACACTGATGAAAACTATGGAAAAAATGCACAAACATAAATAAGTTTTCACTGTAAAAACATGGCATTGATAGCAGTAACTTTTTGTTGTATGTGGTAGAGCAGTTGAAACTGTATCTTTTTGTACATTTTGGTGTTTGCTTGTATTTTGGTTCTTTTTTTCTGTATTTTTTATAAATCCATGAAGTAATTTTTATCATTCACTGTTTTGTTTTTGTGAAGTTCCCAGTGGCATACATGTGTTGTTTTTCATTCTCTTTCATTTGGTTGTTGTAAAAGTGAGCAATAAAGATGCAAAATATAAATAACAAAAAAAAATGTATTTCACATGAGATAATTTTTAAAATAAGATTTACTGAACATGTATCTACAATTTTTGCACACATTACATTTTTTAGAATGCAATGGTAAACAATTGGGAATAATAAACATAAGCAGGAATGAGTAAATAATTTTTTTGATAATGAAAAATGAATAAAAAATCAGCCTCTGCATGCATACAGCCACATCTGAGTTCAATTGAAAGACAAAATCTGTAGAATCACATGAAATTAACTGTATTGAGGTCACAGTCTCAATTGTTTTAAAAAAATATAAAAAGAAGCATTGTTTTCACTTCATGCAAGCAAAATATGAAAAGTAAGCATTCAATTTTCCTATTTAAGCTGACACAGATGAAAACTCAACAAAAAGCAAAGCTAAAAACAGGCAAACAGCTCTTAGGAGTCTTCATCCACTCCAGGATTTGTTCTCTCATTGTGAGGCATCAAGTAAATCTTGTAAGCCAGTGCTGATTTCAAGTTTTCAAAAAATTTACAAAAAAACACTGGGTCATATTTATTGTAAAAAAAGTTTACTATGCAGTCACCCAGATTTTATGCATCAGGTGCAACAGTTTCATTGAAAAAAATGGATTATGAAAACTCAATTGTTTTTTAATTTGAGTAATTTCTTTTTGCCTTTTTCACATGTCATGTGACCCACCATTCAATAGAGCATAAAATTCTGTAAAAACCCCCTGCAAATATGAACTTTCTCTGACCATCCAGTGTCTTTTAAAGCTACTTTATCAAAGTTGGCAAAGCTGTGAAAACTCAGGGCACATGGCTACATTTTTGGCGACATTTGGCGACATTGTGGTGACACTACTGGCACTGGTGTCGCCATGGTGAAAGTTTTCCACAGTTGATGCCCACATGTGAAAACTGTCACCATGTCACCATGTGTCGCCATGTCGCCATGGGCAGGGTTGGTTTTAATAAAATTCTTTTTACTAAAATTGTATTTTATTTTTATTAAAATTGTATTTTATTTTTATTTTATTCTTCAATTTTCCATTTTATTTTTATTTTATTCTTCAATTGTTCATTTTATTTTAATTTTATTTTTATTTACTTTTTTAGTTTGTGACCAGGATTGATTTAAGTAAAATTCTTTTTACTAAAATTGTATTATATTTTTATTAAAATTGTATTTTATTTTTATCTTATTCTTCAATTTTACATTTTATTTTTATTTTATTCTTTAATTTTCTATTTTATTTTTATTTTTTTTCTGAGATTTTGCCAACCCTGGCCATGGGGTATGGTGACATGTTGCCATTCAGTTTTCACATTATGAATAAATGTTGAAATTCAGTTTGCACATTATGAATGCATGACAAGAAACTTGCCAAATGCATGTCCACTTGTGGAAACTACAAAACACATTGCCATACCATGTGTAGACTGTATGCCATACCATTTTTGCCATTTCAGTTTTCACACCAGTCATGGTGAAAACTAGTGTGTGTGGGCACTATGCACAAATGGACAGTTTGCCAGAGTTGTTAGAATTACTAAACTTTTTTCAAAAGTATATGTAAATGTAAGTATTTGATTTTTACTCACCACAAAGTATAGAAAATGTAAAATACTTTTTTTACTCATACTCATGTGTAAATGTGAGTAAAATGTAAAAGCGAGTACTTTTCCCCTGGAAAACATATTTTTACACTAATTTTTACATGTGAGAGTGAGTTTTACACCGAAAGACACAATACCGTATTACCTCGAAATACCCCCATGGGGGTTTATTATTTCGTCAGCAAAATTTGAGGGGGGGGGGGTTAATTTGAGGGGGGGTTATTCGAGGGGGGGGGGTTATTATTTCGTCAGAAATTTTCGTGAAATTCATAGTAAAGATGACGCTTTTTCTTACACAAAAACGGTAATAAACGTGAGAAAAATAGGTTATATTGGGGCTATAGAAGTACATCTGTACACAAATGAGCGTATAAGTGTAGCTACGATGCAAATAAGTAGTAAAAAATACATCATATAAATACGTTGCATACATGATGTACATCATTCCGGAGGGGGGGTATTTCGAGGGGGGGGGGGGTATTTTTTCCCCAGCCCATTTTGAGGGGGGGGGGGGGTAATTCGAGGGGGGGAGGTTAAGTCAAGGGGGGGGGATAATTCGAGGTAATACGGTATATGTCATTTTTTAGTGATTATTTTGTATTTTTTAGAAAAATGATATGATTTCTTCAAAACTGTCTGATTTTAGCAACAGAAAATTGTGATTTTAGCCACAAAAAATACATTTTCTCTATACACGTGTACTTTTAAAATGTACGCGTAAAAGTAAGTACATTACTTTTTTCAAAAGTATATGTAAATGTATTTACCGCGTACTCGCGTACGCGTATTTTTGAGTAAATGTACGTACATTTTAACAACTGTGCAGTTTGCCACTAAAATACAGTAAAACCGTTTAAGATGAATGCAATTTTCTAGCATGCTACACCAATCAAGACAGCAAGGGATTCTGCGGGCCCAGTACCGGTACAAGTATTCCAGAAAAATACTGCGAATTTCAACTCAATGGAAAATCGTTAGTTCGCATAATTAATTGTGTTTAAGTGACTGAAAAGTCGACAGTAGGGGCGGAGTTACAAAATTTTCGGTTCCGGTTCTCAGTTCAAAAGAATTTATGTTCGGGTATCGGTTCTCCATCTCATTCCCTAAATATTGTTGGTTCAGTTATCAGTTCCGGTTCTCAGGTTCGGTTAGAGTTCAGTTCCAAAGTTGATACGACAAATTTTACAACCCGTGAAGACCTGGCCCTGGTGGGTAGATTTACCAGTTG
>OZ038459.1:10797962-10833286 GCA_964036195.1 Sphaerolaimus hirsutus
CTTTCAATTGAACTCAGATGTGGCTGAATGCATGCAGAGGCTGATTTTTTATTCATTTTTCATTATCAAAAAATTATTTACTCATTCCTGCTTATGTTTATTATTCCCAATTGTTTACCATTGCATTCTAAAAAATGTAATGTGTGCAAAAATTGTAGCTACATGTTCAGTAAATCTTATTTTAAAAATTATCTCATGTGAAATAAATTTTTTTTGTTATTTATATTTTGCATCTTTATTGCTCACTTTTACAACAACCAAATGAAAGAGAATGAAAAACCACACATGTATGCCACTGGGAACTTCACAAAAACAAAACAGTGAATGATAAAAATTACTTCATGGATTTATAAAAAATACAGAAAAAAGGAACCAAAATACAAGCAAACACCAAAATGTACAAAAAGATACAGTTTCAACTGCTCTACCACATACAACAAAAAGTTACTGCTATCAATGCCATGTTTTTACAGTGAAAACTTATTTATGTTTGTGCATTTTTTCCATAGTTTTTATCAGTGTGTTACACAAAAGGAAAACACAAAAATTCAATCATACAACCTCATTGACCTCATTGCTGTCACAATGTGAAAACCAAATTGAGTTTTCACACAGAAGTCATGGTGAAAACTAGTGTGTAGGGCCATACTAACATGTAATAATGGCCCTACACACACACACATACTAGTTTTCACCGTGACTGATGTGAAAACTGAAATGGCGACATGGCGACATCCAGCCAGCCTACTCTTATTGTATGCTAAATGTGTTTTAGTTTTCAAATTTTCACATTTTAACTTTCATAAATTTCAATTAAATGAAATCATTCAACCGTTTTCACATGAAGTCACGTTGAAAACTAGTGTGTGTAGGCACAATAATCTGTGATATGTAACGATGAAAAAAAGTTAGAAAATTTTTCTGGACTTTTCATATTTTTAATCACGCTGTGAAAAATTTTGGGGTACTTTTTGTTGAAAATGAGTAAAAACGAAGAAACTTCACTCAAAAAATAAATTTCACATGGACATTTTTAGTACCGACTGAACATAAAACGTTTTTTTTCTAGAATCGGGTCATTAAAAAGCGTTTTTCCCTAGTTGGTAGCCCGAAAATTTTCACACTGTGCCTTTAAATATGCGTCGGATAAATGCACATCCGCAAATTTAAATAAAAACACAAACTCTTGCTGGCATAATGCACATGTCGACAAGTTGTCCACGGCATTGGATTTCTGAAGGAAGCCAGCAAGTAGATGCAGCACCAGCTAATTATTGTGTTGTAGTAAATTGCTATCGTTGCTGTCAAGGCAATGCACGCCCAGCCTGACCAATGCAATTTATTATGCAAGAAAAAAGTCTGATCACAAATCTTGAGAATTGAAAAATTCACAATTGAAAAAATCTTTGTGAGATTTCTATTTAAAAAGTTCAGAAAATATAAATAAGATTTTCTCGAGGTATTTCGAGGAAATATGGTTAATAACAAATTGATCATATGCCATAAGGGGCGATTATTCAAGGGGGTATTTCTTACGCAAGCATCTTGCAGGGGGGAATTATTCAAGAGAGGGGAGATTATTCAAGCGGGAATTATTCAAGCAAATACGGTATTTAAAATTGCTAAATCGCGACCAACCAATCCCTTTGAACGCGGGGCACAGTCTGGCCCAGGCGATATTCATCCCGCTACCGGTGAACTGGCCGAGTGCCGATTCCAAGTAGAACAGCGGGACGCCCATGAACAGCGTGGCCGTGAAGTAGGGCACGAGGAAAGCGCCGCCGCCGTTCTGGTAGCACAGCGTGGGGAAGCGCCACACGTTGCCCAGCCCCACGCACAGGCCGATGCTGGACAGCAGGTACTCAGAGTGGTTGCGCCACCGGCCGCGCACGTTCGCACCGCTCTGCAAGGCATTTTGCCGGCGGTGCATTTTGCAAGGCGCCTAAAAAACCACAATATACTCGAACGGCATCAAAATCAGCAAACATATGAGATATGACAGAATGGGACACATGAATTTGCATATGTATGAAATCACAAAAAATCATCACTAATTAGTTTACACCCTAATATTTTATGAAGTTTAAACATAAAGTACCGTATTTATTACTCGAATTAACCCCCCTTGAATTAACACCCCCCTCGAACTACCCCCAGGTCTTTTTGAGCTGAGAAAAAACACCCCTCCCCCTCATGACGATGATTTTTTTCACTTGATACAAAATTCGCACCGGAGGGAATCCCGTTTCACATTACCTTTTCATTCGCATTTTTCTTTTTCATCACATTTCCGATAACACTTTTTACTCTATCGCCGAACCATTGACCAATTTTGTGCTTTTTTCCCGTTGTCCTCTTTTGTTTGTCCAAACTGTCGGCACTACTTTCAACTTTCCCATTGTATCCTGTTGCGTTTTTGTCGCCGCTGCTGGCGCTGTCACCGTCCAATTGTTTCCCTACGGACATTTTTCTGTTAATTTAGCGGTGCAGAACACGAAAAATTTTGAGGGATGATTTAAGAGTGATTTGGAGGCGTCCGCGTAGCGTCGCACCACCATTTTATTGTCGTGTCAGGGATACGAGTGCGGCTGGGGTTGGATAGTCTTGCAGTGTATTTCATATGCTCACATCCGTTACTTTTTATTCAGACAACCAGCCGTTGGATATAATACCTAAATGTAAATGAGGCGTCTAATACCAAAAGTCGACAAGTCCACAGAATGCGATTTTGAGTAAATCGCATTTTAAGTTTCAAACCTAATTCCAGGCCCTAGGTGCGTGTCCAATTTGGCTCTCTAATGCTTTTTATTAAGTTCCATATGTTGACAATAAAGTGTCAAATTTTCAGCCCCTAATTTCAACCTTTATGTGAAAAATTGGGTGTCCATAGAATTCCATTCGGTCAGAACCCGGTGCCAGTCGGGTAACCAGTACCAGTGCCCCGAGCTCTGTCGGACAGGGCCCATCTCAACAAATTAAAAATGCTCGTTATAACTTTAAATGCTAATCCCTTAAAAATGGCTTAAGACAATAAAAAGTAGACGCTGCCCCCATAGACTGCTGACATGTGTAAATGTGCATTCCCGGAAACCTTCCCTCCGTGGACATCTTACCTTCTGGAGGTATGATGTCCAGGCGGACATCATATCTCCAGGCGGACATCATATCTCCAGGCGGCCAGAAAATGGCACCGCACCGCACCAGCACCGGTGCCATTCGGAAAAAATGGCACCGGCACCGAAGGGCACCGGCTGGTTGCCGGTGCTAGCACCGAAAGGCACCGCACCGGGCTGGAATTTCCGAAGTAAATATCGGGTAGTTACTCAGTGGCCACACCTTCGGAAATGCATAAATCCAGGAATTTTCAACCGATGTTGATGGTTGAGCACTTAAAATAATCAGAATGATGTGGCGATCACTTTTATAGAGCAATTACAATTATTACAACTGAAACATAAAATATTCAATTCACTAGAAAGCCCATAGCCACTATTGTCTACTGATCAGGAGTCGTTGCTGTACAGAGAATGTGACTACTAAAAAATGGCACCGCACCGCACCGGCACCGGTGCTATTGTCATGAATCCGTGTATTCAGCTGTTTTTTGTCTACACAATTCAGAGCGTTTTTACCACACTTTCCCTCTATCTCCACTTCACTGGCCGCTTGCCGCTGCAGTGCACTGCACTGGGCCCGGAGGTCCAGATTATAAACGCGTGTGTAAATTTGAAGGAAACGTGTCTGAAGACGGTAGGTCTTTCAGAACGTGCAGTGAACCACTCGGTGGCTCACGCTGTTCCGTTTCCCGCAGCACGCACAGCACCTACACTTAGCACAAGCAGCGCGGCAATTAGAGCAGTTGTTAATTAGCTAACTTAGGGAAAACAGTTAGTACTTAGTGCTAATACAAAAAGGGGTCCAAGTTGTGTTGAGAAGAGAGTTTATTTTTTAGGGCGATGGAAGAACAGTAGCGGCAGAGTAGAAGCAAAATCAATTTCCGTCGAATCGAAGAATTGGGTGAAAAACAACAATTTCAGCTACTTATAAAGCAATTGAAACTACCATAATCAACAGGAATAAAAAAGCTAAAAAAAGGCATAATATTACGTAGGTACATAATCACTATCAAATCACATAAGCTCTGATGTAAATACTTAGTAAAATCTTGACACATAGCTACCTATGAAAAGAGTACTAATTAAGCTAATAAAAAGAGGTGGTACCAATTAAGAACAGCTAACAACAATAATAAAAAAGGCTTCATGAGACATGGGGCTTAATGTACAATTTACTACATCACTTAAAACAGCAATTATCTACTTCCATAATTACCTACAAATCCCTACTTAATCTAACATAATCAAGAACAGATAACAACGCAGTGCAATGCACAATTACAAAGAACGGAATGAACAAAGTATGGACAAAGGCAATTACGGCGTCATAAACTAATACAGCGAATCAAGCTAACAAGTAATTAGACAATTAATACAAGCTTACATCTAATGTTAATTAATTAAGATACAAGGCGATTAATCAAGCTCATGGAAATGAAAGGCACTGGCGTGAAACAATATATACAATGATTTCTACATGTCACATGGAAACTCTGTGTGGGGGCTTTGTATTCATAAGTTACGGTAGCTAGCAAAATGCTCGCGGGCGCGAAATGCTTATCACCTCCAACCCCGCGACCCACTATTGTGACTATCCGGTCAGCTAGCGCCCGTGAGAAAGGTCTCAGCCCGATGGCCACACCCTTCCGAGTGCGAGGAGATATTTATGCTGGGGCGGCGGAAAAGTATTTTTTGGACTGCAACTTGTCACTTGGGGCGTTATCAGAAGCTGTTCCTACCACCCACCGATACTAGATGACGCACGACAATCTAGTCAACATGGGGAGGAACGCGGAACAGTATTTATTTTGGTATTTTTTGAGTGAAATTCATTGTTCCTGGCTTCCGGTCGCCACCTACTTACCAGTCGTCAGTCTCCGCCTCTGCCCAAAGATAAGTAAAGGGTGGAATTTGCTTTAAACCGCCCAGAAAGTCACAACAGTGTGCCGGCAAACTCAAAGGCGGCCACACGTTGCGCCGCGGCATTTCAAAGTGAAAAATGTGAAATTTCCCCTCTCACCTTATGCCATGTGGAATGTGGTTACACTTAAGCTAGACATAACTTAGCTGACTTTACTTAAATAGATCTGGCGCACAAAAATAGTAATTAAAATTGGGGGGTAAGGGAACGAAATTGTGCAGAGCACTACAACCACTATAAACATGGTGAACTCGGTCGGCCAGTGTAGCGGCGTCGATCTTGCGATGCAGTGCTCTGTCAGGGTACTGCGCAGCCCACTGCGTGGCCGTGCATGCCGCGCAGGCCCCGTAGCCGTCGAAAAGCTGCCGAAATGTCTGAAAAGGTTTTATCAAATTTAATTTACAAAACACATAGCAGTTTACATTCCGTGAATTATTATTGCATTTGGTTGTCTAAAATTTTGTGGGGTGGTGTTTTCCCATCGTAAAAAACGCTCTTACACTATTCTGAAAAAAATGGCACCGGCACCGGCATGGCACCCCTGACGATTGCAATGGCACCGCACCAGCACCGGTGCTGGTGCCCTTCGGTGCCCAGCACCGAGGCACCGGTGCCCCGGTGCCTTTACATCACTAATGTTGACTACCATTGGAGGTATGATGACCGAGGAGAGATGATGTCCCCACGGACATCATCTCTTCCGGAGGCATGATGTCCATGGAGGGCCTTGAAATGTGCTAAAAAAATAGGTATATCGTCTACAGAACATTTATTTACACGGAAACCGTAGAACCTTGCACATTTTCAAACGCGCTATTCAAGAAAATATCGGTAACAACTTTACATCTAGAACTGTTAAACAACGATACTTTTAGGTCAAAATCACATAGGCACCGTATATCCTTGAAATACCCCCATCAAAATAGACACTATGAATTTATGACCCCCCTCGAAATACCTCCTCCCCCTTCGTTTTACCCCCTCAAAATTCTCACTCTGAAAAAATAAACCCTATGGGGTATTTCGAGGAATAAGGTAGGTAGGTATGTTTAAATCAGTCCGATGACATTCTGCCTGTTTTCCATTCAGCGCTCGTTCTTTATTTGGCTGCGAAAAAGTAGTTAAGTGATAGGTGAAGAAAGATTACGTAGGAACATTTCGCTCTGGCAATTCACTTTTCCCAATTTTGTTTCCTAGAAGCGAGTATACTAAACATTGACGCCACAATGAAATATAGGGACCGACTGCGCCCATAAAAGTTTAAAAAGCAGATTTTCTTGAAGTTGAAACCCTTGAAGAACTAGCGAAAGACAGATATTGATTTAAAATTGCGTGTTTGTTTGTGAATTTTTTTGTGTAACTGTCAATTGGAAAATTAAATAATCTTTTAGGAACAGTGTCATCGAATTTGTCCATTCTTTTTAGTATCAACCGAAAATTTTATTATTAACTTCTGTATTTATAAATTTTCTATAGGTCAATTATGACATTTCATTATGAAGACATCAGCTAAATACAACTGAGGCGTGCAATTCTAAAGCCGGAATTAGAGCTCAGCGTCGATTCGACGTGAAATGACGACGTAAAATGACGTCGTAAAATTAATTACACGAGTGTGCATCATGCTACGGGTCTACAATTTTCTAAGGATAATATATGAATCAATACCTTAATCGTGTCCAATACTGAGTGTTATCAGCCACAACTAGAGCGAATTGAAAAATTCAATTTTTATCATTTTACGTCATCATTTTACATCAGGGAACTAACTTTACATTTCACGTCAACGGTTGCTTGCAATCATTGACGTGAAATGTAAAATTTGTTCCCTGACGTAAAATGATGACGTAAAATGATAAAAATTGAATTTTTCAATTCGCTCTAGTTGTGGCTGATAACACTCAGTATTGGACACGATTAAGGTATTGATTCATATATTATCCTTAGAAAATTGTAGACCCGTAGCATGATCCACACTCGTGTAATTAATTTTACGACGTCATTTTACGTCATCATTTCACGTCGAATCGACGCTGAGCTCTAATTCCGGCTTAAAAGTCGACAAATCCAAAATATGAAAATTTGGAGTAGCCCGGAAACGTCATCTGGGGCTACTCCCGCACATTTTTCGTTATTATCCATAAATTTTCTGACCTCACATGCCCCTCACATGGGATAAAAGTAGTTAAGTCTGCCTTCAACAGCCTTTTTGTTGGGTGATAAGTCCACCATGAACACCGATTGTGATGTGATGTGATAAGTCCACCATGGACACCGATTTCTAAACAACGAAAAGTCCATATTGACCATAAGACAGCTTCATCAACACCGGGAACAAAAATGTTTTCGCGTACAAGAAGTCTACAAGGCCAATTCGCTCCCCAAAAATGTTTTGCACTGTCCAAATAGGATTTTATGGACGTACCATTTTTCACATTTGAAATTCAAAATTCAAAATTTGACATTTTATTGTCAATATTTAGTACTTAACGGTCGGCATGAGAGAGCCAAATTGGTCACACAGACCTTGAATTGGATTCAAAACCTTAAAATGCGATTGACTCAAAATCGCATTTTGTAGACTTGTCGACATTTACAATTAGACCCTTCAATTATCCTGTCCGGACCGTTGACTGACTCATCACTTTTATTTACGTGATAAAACATTTTGTGCAATTATACCTGGTGTTCTCTAGTTCCGTTTAAGGGTCAAGAAAAATTACACAGAGTTAAAAAGCTTGCGAGAAAATGAGTCAAGGAACTGTCGGGGACGACGAGCTAACCGCAGGTAGCAAGACGAATTTAGGTGAGTGAGTACTTAAATAGATCAGAAACTTTACCAAATTACCAGAAACTTTTTCAGGAACGCTTTTACACCTTTTTGTGATGAAAACTGATTTTTCAACAATTCTTGGGATGAAAATGAAATATTTCATCTGTGTGTAACGCCTCTGATCATTTATCTTTGATATTTATCATGATTTGTCAGCCTCACTGACCAGCACAAACAACAAGTTTCATAGATTACATAATCATGCACACTAGATTAAATTTTATGGTGGTGACGACAAGCTTGGTGACGACAATGGATCGATTACATCACTCACTACATGAAGAGCAATTGTGTCTGTGTTCATTTCTCGCCCAACTTGCAGATCGCCTGGGCCCGGGGAAAACGCGACGTCAACCTGTTAGCAGAGTTGTTATTTAAAATACTGGTATTTTTGGAAAGTAAAGATAAATACCTTTTCTAATTTTGTTTATTCATACTAAAACGTAAGGCAGTAACGTAAGGCGTAACGTAAAAATACCTGAGAAAACATAAAAAAACATAAATATAAAAATTGTAATAAATGCCCCTCCCCTATCAGAGTCTTTGAAAACACCATCGTTTTCATACTTTACATTATTTGTATCTGCTCATGTTTCATGTCATTTGATTTAAAAAATGTCACCAAATTACAAAAATGCATTGTGCTTTTTGCCATGCTGTTACCTTACGTTTCATTTGAATTCCATCGAATGGCATGGCATTGAATTTGATTTTGAATGCCATGGCACTTTTACATCACTTCACGATTTACTCGTGTTGGACACGGGAGTTAAATACCGTATTTGCTTGAATAATCCCACTGGGGGATTATTATTTCGTCAGACATTTTTGAGGGGGGAATTATTCAAGGGGAGATTATTATTTCGTCAAAATTTTCAAGCATGTTTCTATCAACTCATTTCACGAAACATGCTTTAGAAGCACAATAACGTGCCATTTTTGTTAAAATTAGGTACAACAAATTAATCAAATCTTTAAAGGGAGGGATTATTAAAGGGGAAATTATTATTTCCTCACTCGTCTTACAGGGGGAGGATTTTTTTTCGAGGGGTAACTTATTCAAGGGGGGAACTATTCAAGCGAATACGGTTAAAAAACAGTGGAGATAGATCAGAAAATGAAAATTATTGTCAAATCCATTTTTTCCATATTTCCTATTCAAAAAGCTGCGTCACGCAGGCTACTTTGACAAGTATTTTCGATCAGGCGAAAGGATGTCTCCGCAGAAGAATTGAAACTCACGATGATGCCCATGAAGCCGTAACTTCACTCTCTGTTGACGTTCTCACTGTGTTATTCTAGCTCGACGTAAAATGCACGCATAAAATTTTCCGGTTTCTCGCTCCCGAGTAAATATGTCCATTTTTAAATGACTTTCAAGGGGGCTCACACTCCCTGGAATTATACCTACATGGTACGGAATGGCGTTATGGCGCTGTCGCCGTTGGCGTTGGCACCATAGATCGCTGATATGTATGCACATGTCATATACACACATATAGAGAGCTGGGCATGCCATTAGGTTTATTTTTATGAGAATTGACAGTACAAGGACCGATGTACTTATATTTAAAATAACAGTGTGAATGTGATGGAACAATGCACGGAAAATGGGCCTACATCTGCACCGGCAATTAGAATTATCTGGTTAAATAAAAAAACCTGAGTGTATTTTGAGGAAACATGGTAGTCTTCTCATCTGGGAGTTTTTAGGTCACTATTTTGCTCAACTGAATGCACAGACATCGACCGGCTCGGTGTCGCGAGGGCATTGGGCACATCACACAGAGTTCATCATATCAACGTTGGGCTACTGCGTCGGCCTCGGAAACTTGTGGAGGTTCCCGTTCCTTTGCTACGCGAATGGCGCGGGCGCCTTCCTGGTGCCCTACACGCTGGCGCTCGTCATCGTGGGAATACCGCTGTTCTACTTGGAGACTGCGCTCGGCCAGTTCTGCAGCAGGGGCGCCAATGTCGCCTGGGCCAGACTGTGCCCGCTCTTTAGGGGGATTGGTAGGTGTTAACATTGATTCTAGCTAGTTCTAGTCTTGTCTGGTTGAGGACACTAGTTCTGTATGTATAAGCATAAAATTTTACTGCAAAATAAATGTGTTACTATCTATTTTTTGATTCTATTCTCTCTAAGTAAGTAAACATCTTCCAAGCCAAGTTCAGCACCCATTTTTTTAATTTGATGCTGGACAACTTAGCAGAAATACTTATTTTTCGAGTAAACGTAAATACGTTTTAACTACTATGCTTAATGGGCAACGTCAGAAAGTATTCAAATCACAAAAGTTAACTGATGAGTTTCAACATCAAATTTCAGGCTGGGGTATGCTTAGCTCAATGATGCTGAGCTGCCTGTTCCACAACACGGTCATCGCCTGGTGCCTCATGTATTTATTCTACTCGTTTCAGTCGCCCATGCCCTGGGCCACCTGCCTCGAGGGAGACTATGCCAGCCGGCGTGAGTTTATGCTACCTTCATTACATCGGATTGGTTATCGCCTCTTTCTGTGCCTCTTGCAGTGTGCTACACCGATCAAGACAGCAAGGGATTTTGTGGCCCTCTGCAGGACGCCGACAACCCACCCAACTACTGCACATTTTATCTGAACAGGCGAAAGTGAGTGTGGACTTTTCGCATTTCTGCGTGTCGTGTACCACTTTTTGGCATAGTTCCAACGTTGTAGGTACCACTACGGCTGCGAATCGGTCACACGGATCGCAGAATCGTCTGAATGGCAGTGCCACAATGTCACTAACGACTCAGTTATAGATTTGGTTGACCTGTATAAAGATTACGTGCCCTCTTTCCACAACCAATATTTCAACGTAACGAGGGGAGATGAGCACTGGGTCGATTGTAGCAATACAACGGGCAATTGTTATGTGAATGCATCCGCGTTTTTTAACCAGGTTGCATCATACATAGACATGCGATTACCCGGCGAGGACTTTTTCACGTCTGTTGCAATTTTCAGATGACCATTGGATTTACCTAAAATACCTGTTACCGTATTTCCTTGAATTTCCCTGTTCACGTACCCCCCCCTTGAATTAACCCCCACCCCTCGAAATACCCCCAGGTGTTTTCGAGCTGGGAAAAAATAAACCCCCCTCAAAATACCCTCGTCTGCATTGATGTACATCATGTATGCAATGTACATGATGTATTTTTTGCAGCTAGTTTGCATCGCAGCTACATATAGACTACCTTGTATAGCAATGTACGTTGTACATATGTAAATACAGTACATGTAAATACATTTTAACAACTGTGGTAACAAGTTCAGTAATTTTACCAACTGTGTCCGTTCTCCATTTCATTTCATTTTTCCATTAAAATGTTAAAATCCGTGTGTAAATAAATTCACCCTGCGCAGCAATGGTGTTTACAAAATGCGGTTGGTTGACGGATTGGATTTGGATGTTTTAAACTGGAAGCTTTTTGGAGCATCCGCTGCCATATGGATAGTCACTTACTTGTGCGTGATGTACGGCATACAGACAATTGGTGAGTTTGTTTGCATAAGGCCCCGTTTACACGGATTTTTGTGACAACTTGACAACACTAAAAAGTTCAATAAGTTGAGTAAAAAGGTTCCATATTCATGAGAAAATGCGGTAAACTACATATACATTCTATCTAGGTAGATATGCATGTCAAATTGCAGAATCATGCTTGTAGCTTAGGGTTATATTTAGACGTTTGAATAAATTTTGCCGTTGTCGCCAGCTGTCGTAAGACTGTCTGACATCAGCAAAAGTTTTCAAACATGTATATCTCTTGAGCTACAAGCACGATTCTGTAATTTGACATGCATATTCGCATTTTACCTAGGTAAAATGTATACCGGATTTCCTCGAAATACCCCCCGGGGGGTGATTGTTTCAGAGTGAGAATTTTTAGGGGGGTATTTCGAGACGGGGGGTATTTCGAGGGGGGGGGGGGTATTTCGAGGAAATACGGTAGGTAGTTTACCACATTTTCTCATGAATATGAAACCTTTTTACTCAACTTATTGAACTTTTTAATGTCGAGTCATTACAAAAAAATCCGTGTAAACGGGACTCAATAGTGTTACACTGCAGGTGCATGTACCCAAATAGTCGATCCATTTACATGATGCAGGCAAACTGGTCTATGTGATTGTGATTGTGCCGTTGATTTTACTCGGCGTAATATGCATTGCATGCATGGCTCAGAAAAATTCAGCGGAGGGCATAGTGGGTTTCCTCACACCGCAGCTTGATACACTTCAAAATCCATATGTGAGTTATCTCTGTTAGCGTTCCAAAAATAGGTGTTATTCGGAAAATATGATAAAAATCAAATATAATCTCAAAAATTAAATTAAATTTAACTGAAATGATTCTGAGAAAACATAAATGAATATAAATGAGATGTTCCTTCTGATAAAAAATAAAAATAATTAAATCTCTTCGGAAAACTCTGGGGAAAATATAAATAAATACCAGGAGCGAATTTTTCAGAGTGGAAATTTTGAAGGGTATTTAGAGGGGGGTATTCGAGGGGGGTTATGATTACACCAGAAATTTTCGTATATATTATAGTAAAGAATGGGCTATTACACACCTCAAACTGGTAATAAACGCCGCCAAACGGGACGTATTAGAAGGGCGTGCACTGATACGCAGTACGCACACGTGCCCGATACGCACATATGCCCGTTTTTTTCACTTGACACTTTTTCAAGTGATTTTCAGATATGAGTAATGTCAAAAAAAGTTGCGCGATGACATCAGTGAACTTTTTTCACTTCACTCAAATCTGAAAATCACTTGAAAATGTGTCAAGTGAAAAAAAACAGTGAAAAATAGCTATTTTTCACTGTTTTTCACTTGACACTTTTTCAAGTGATTTTCAGATATGAGTGAAGTGAAAAAAGTTCACTGATGTCATTGCGCAACTTTTTTCCACTTTACTCATATCTGAAAATCACTTGAAAAAGTGTCAAGTGAAAAAAACGGGCATATGTGCGTATCGGGCACGTGTGCGTATCAGGCCTGCCCCGTATTAGAACATACAAACGTTGATAGCTATACAAACTACTCAATGTATAGCTGCGATGAGATTTGATCCCAATAAATACATCATGTACATTATTTTGCATACATGATGTACCTTATTCAAGACGGGTGTAAGCTCGAAAACACCTGTGGGTATATCGGGGGCGGGTTAAATTCAAGGGGGGTGGTATTACCGTATAAGACTTTCTCATTTGATCTTATTTTTTAATATAAATTTCCCGACGTTTTTGAATAGCTAATCCCTGTTAAATTGAAAAAATCTCTGGGAGATTTATATTTAAAAAATCTCAGAAAATCTCAGAAAATATAAGATTTTCTGAGATTTATATTTTTTTCCACGATTTTCCAGAGAGATTTCATTATATTTTTTCCTGATTGAAAAAAAATCTCGAGAAAATCTCTATATTTGTCAATTTTTACCTTCAAATTCACTAGTTCATGTGCTTCATGTCATTTTTGCTTACTTTCAGCTATTTTTAACTATATACCGTATTTCTCCGGGTCTAAGAGCGGGTCTCCAATAGAAGGGCGTCTCCAATAGAAGGTACACTTTTTCTATTTAATTTGGGCCACGAAATAAATAGAAGGGCGGTCTCCAATAGAAGGTACTCAAAGTGCTGGAATTGTGCCAAATGCATGAAAAAATTTGAAAAAATCAGTGGACACTGTAGTTTAGTGGCTTTTGTCCATTGATTTAGTGCTATTGTTGAATGAACTCTACAAAATCATCATTCTATGAACTGTATCTGACGTAACACTTTGAAAAACCTTGGCAGAACATGAAAAAGATCTGCTGAAAAAGTGGCAATTAAATAGAAGGGCAGTCTCCAATAGAAGGGCGTCTCCAATAGAAGGGCGGGTAAAAAAGTTGACAAAAACAATAGAAGGGCGCCCTTCTATTAGAAGAAATACTGTATGTGCTAATATACCCATTTTTGGCTATTTTGCACCTATTTTAAGTTTCTTCTCTCCCTTTTTCTGTTCTATAGCATGAAAGCGCCTATAAAAAGTCTATCTGAAATACATTCTCTGTACTTGAGTACTTTCAAAAATAATACATAAAAGAGAGTACTGGTACTTTTTTAGAGGAAATGAAAATGTATTTACTCAGTGCTCTAGCATAGGCATTTTTGAGTTAACTTAAATATGTTTAACAACTAAAAAGTTGACTGCATGCTTTGCAAATACAGTTAATACCAAAATTTGGTGAAAAACGTCATCTGATAAATACTGTGTCAATCTTCACACGTGAAAGTAATGTATTTTATTATGAGGAAAAATGTACCTAAATTATATTTTTGTTGATTATTTAGATAGTAGGTGGTAGTATGTGGTAGTAAAAGCTGAAACAACACATAAGTTGCATAATATCTAACGATGGCAAACCCTCCAAAAAAGTATTTAAATTTTTAAGTGTTTTTTCCAAAATGAATTTTCAAATTTTTGAATTTTTCCTGAAATTAATTTTAGTATAGCGAATTTAATTTTCGAATTTCGAATTTTTGAATCTTTTTTGGCAATTTTCGAATTTTTTTGGCTATTTAGAATTTATTCAAATAATTTTTGATTTTTTTTGGAAAAATATCGAATCTGAAGCTTTAAATGCAGAATTTGGACTGTTTTGTAAGTGGCTATACTTGGCAGATGTGATTCTCTACAAATAGATATGATTTATGTCTTTGGCTGGTGGTAGCCAGCCAACCAAAAACTTGTGAACCAACTCCCCACTCCACTTCACTTCATCACAACTCCGAATGGGTTCAGTCAGCTGTAAGTTCACTGCGGACTGTGGGTTTGACGTCATGAGGGAGTGTTACCTCCAGAAAAATGTAGGGTTAATGTTGCCTGAGTATAGCACACTGAGCGTACTCAGTACATACAGTGCTAACTTCACAAAATACAGGTACTTCTCAAACCAATACTAGAAACCACCCTCAAAAAATATCTTTGATCACATTTCTTTTATTCATATGTAAATATGTGCAGCTCCTATGGGCCGTCCCAGACACCTGTAAAATGCTCTGTGAAATGTCAAATGTTATGCAAAGTGTCTAAACTCATGTAAATGCTGTGGAAAATGGCAAATATGTTAGCCATTTTCCCGGGCATTTTCATAACTTTTGACAGTTTGCATGACATTCACAGCAAAAAATGGGTTCATGAAGTGTGTGGAAGTGCGCTATGTGAAGGCACTTCCACTCACTTCCACACACTTCACGAAGTTTTTGGTGAATTGTCTTCCACTCACTTCACCTAGATTCATGAAGACCAAAATTTGTGAAGTGCACTTCACAAACTTTTGCAGCATACTTTGCATGGTTTGTGAAGTGCCGTGAGGCATCTGGAATGTAGTGAAGTGTCTTCACGCCGACATTGCGCATCTGCGTGACGACACTTCACGGACACTTCACCGCGCATCACACACCCATTTTTTGCTGTGATTGACATTTTACAGGGCATTTTACATTTCAACGTTTTTGGACGTTTTTTTTGTTTCGTTTCAGTTTTGTCATACGCGCCGCGTATCAATTGTCAATTTATTTAGCACGTTGAATTGAAGAGTGCGTTTTGTTGCCTTGAATTCCATGAAAAGTTCAAAAAGTATTTTTGAATTTTTGAATTTTCAAATTTTTTTGAAAAATAAATCGATTTTTAAGTGTTTTTTCTAGGGGTGAAAAAAATTTCAAAAATTCTGAAAATTTCAAAAATTCAAAAATGTTTTCGAATTTTCGAATTTTTTTTTGCCATCGTTAGTAATATCTACTCAAACAGACGTCTCTGACAGAGTTGGAAAAACGTATTTACGTTTACCTGAAATACCCGGTTATTCGGGTATTTATATTTACGTTTACGTTTACGTTTTCCAAAAATACCATTACGTTTTGTTACGTTTTCCTGACCAAAATACCCGGGTACTGGGGAAAACGTAAAAATTCTGATATTTAGTAGTTTCTTAGTGGCCGCGCCCTCAGACGGAACTGCGTATTTCCATGAATTCTCTACAGATTTTGATCGCTGAGCACTTAAAATGATCAGAATGATGTGGCGATCACTTTGGTGCAGCGATTAGGATGATTACAAACAATAGCTAAAACATTTTATAAACTCTGACACATAGTCACCAGTGTCTACCGACCATAGTCGATGCCACACAGAGAATGTAGGTAACTGTATTTTGTAATAAACTGACAACAAATTATGAACAAAATAGTGAAAGAAATCTCATATTTATGATTTAAAATTCAACACAATTCCAGGTACCCTCTTCAGAAAGGTGTGGCAGATTTCACAGTATATTTGATGGAGTGTTTTTCCAAAATACCGTATTTCCTCGAAATACCCCCCCCCTCGAAATACCCCCCCCCCCTCGAAATACCCCCCCTCAAAATGGACACTATGAACTTTTAAACCCCCCTTTTAATACGTCTACACACTTATACTAGTCTTTAGAGTCTTATAAATGGCGATTTTTGTTGCATTTTCGACGTCTGCGTACGTTTCAGACGACAATTTAGTACTTGGTTTTCAAAAAATTTCTGGCGAAATAATAAACCCCCCCCTCGAAATACCCCCCCCCTCGTTTAACCCCCCCTCAAAATTCTCACTCTGAAACAATAAACCCCCCGGGGGTATTTCGAGGAAATACGGTAGACTAAAAACAGTTTTAAAAGTTTCAGTGCACTGAAATTACTGTCTGTTCCCCTTACATAGGTGGCTGTAAAGTGACCATTTAGCCATGGGCTTGTGAAATTTGCTAAAAAATTTAGTTGATAATTAATAATAATAGTAGTTGTCTCACACATGTTGTTGATTATGGTGAGCATGTAGTGCTAAAAAACATGAAGATATCATGGAAATCAGCGATTGACCCATCCAAAGGTGAAAATAATGGTATTTTCCAAAGCAAAGTGGCAAATACAACACATATGACATTTTTACGTTTACGCTTTTTTTTACGTATTCCTTGGTATTTTAAAAATACCTTACGTTTTAGTATTTATACTTTTGATTTGGAAAAGGTATTTACGTTTACGTTTACGTTTTCTAAAAATACCAGTATTTGTACAACTCTGGTCTCTGATTCAAACACCTTGAGATCCTATCAATTAAATCATACCGTTTAAGGTAATTTAGTTGAGAGATTTTATGAGATTTTTTGAACGGCAAGAGATTTTCTCAGAGATTTAATTATATTTTGAAAATGACCCAAGAGATTTAATTATATATTTTTTCTTGAGAGAGTTTCTGAGATAATATTTAATTATATTTTCTCAAAATCGGCCATTTTTGGCAATGCTAATCCCTGTACAAGCTCAGTGTCTGGATCCATCGACGTTGAATACAATCTGAACTTGGAAAATTGTAACTGTCTGAAATATGAGGACATTTTCACGCATCTTTGCCCTGCACACAATACAGGTGTGGTATTTGGCAGCCACCCAGATCGTCTACTCACTCAGCTTGTGCCAAGGGCCTCTGACTGGTCTGGCCAGTTACAACAGATTCAATAAAAATGTTTGCACGGCTACACTAATTATTAGTTTCGCGTTGGTTGATTTCATACCTCTTTTTTATTTCATTCCACCAGAGTTGTTAAAAGTACCGAACTTTTTTCAAAGTATATGTAAATGTAAAGTATTTATTTTTTACTCACCCCTTGAGTACAGAAAACGTAAAGTAAATTTTTGTACGTTTACTCATGAGTCAAGAAATGTCACTCAAAATCCGTCGTTTTCAAAACTTTTCGTTTACTTTACACAATTTTTAACTATATTTTTGGTTCTATACCCATTTTCGACTAGTTTCCCGTATTTTTAGCTCATTTTTTCCCTTTCTATGCCTTTAATAACCTTTATAAAAGACAATCTAAAATACGTTTTCTGTACTCGAGTACTTTCAGTTTCAAAAAGTATACGTAAATGCGAGTATCAGGACTTTTTTCGGAGGAAAGGTAAACATATTTACTAAATACATTTGAACAACTATGCATTGCACCGCTTGATTTTGTTCTCTAATTTATGGAAGTAGAACATGTATGATTACGTTCCATGACGTAAAGAAATGTATATTGAGAATTGAGAAACGTGTATTGAGAATTGTAAAGATGTAAATCTGTGTGAACCATAGTTGTTAAAACGTATTTACGTTTACTCGATAAATACGTATAGGTACTCGAGTACTGCGTAAATACGTGTACGTTTCCTCGTGAAAAAATACCGGTACTCACTTACTCGCGTACTTTTTGAAAGTATGCCGGTACAGAAAACGTATTTTAGGGGACAAAAAATGTCATTTGGCCAAACAGAAAGTGACAAACATAAGACATTTTCATAAGAAATACTTATCAAGAGAGCACAACACATTCTTGATGCATACCACAGTAAAAATTGATAAAATACAGACTTTTCTGTGACAAAAATACTCACTTTTACGTTTTCTGCGAGAAAAAATGTCTGTTTTTACGTTTTCCTCAAAAAATCACGTTTTTTTACGTTTTCTCTGAAAAGAAGTTCTTTACTCACGTTTTATGCAGTGTAAAAGTATTTTAAAAATACTTTACGTTTTCTGCACTCAGGTGTGAGTAAAATAAAAATACTTTGCGTTTACGTATACTTTTGAAAAAGTTCAGTACTTTTAAGAACCCTGGTGTGAACTAAGGAAAAGCCGGACCTTAGCCCGATCATTGTCAGTCAAGTCACAAAAAAATTGTAATAAATTGTCAGTAAAAAGGTCTGGCAATTTGGAATTGTCAGTACAAAGTTTCAAAAAGCGCCTTTGCGCTTTTGGCACGTTTGCGTCGCTCAACGTTTCAATGCGCAAAGGTGGTACAACCATAGAGTTTTGTGGGTTTCTCCATTGATTTCTAGAATTTTACATTTTTATCCAAAATGGTCTTCAAATGTAAATTAAATTTTAATTCTGATTTCCGAGTATTCTCAGTAATGTCTGATTTTTGGAGTTGTGCAAACCTTGACTGGACCCTGTGGTTGTATCCAAACGCAATATTCTTTTTAAGGATAACTTGAATACATTCCGCAGCAACTGTGGTACTTCCCTCTTGGTCGGTATTGGAATTTTTGCCGCGCTTGGCGACTTGTCACACGTGAGCAAACGGCACTTGGAAGCGCAGTGGATGGACACACAGGTAGGCGTCCAAACCCAGTTACAGCTAGGATGCAGTGTCGTTAAAATACTGGTATTTTTGGAAAACGTAAACATAAATGTAAATACCTTTTCCAAATTAAAAGTATAAATACTAATACATAAGGTATTTTTGAAATACCAATGAATACTTAAAAAACGTACCGTATTGCCTCGAAATACCCCCCCCCCCCTCGAAATATCCCCCCTCGTTTGACCCCCCCCCCTCTCGAGACCAGTATGAAACAATCACCACCCCCCCCCCCCCTAGAAATACCCCCCCAGATTGAGTGTAAAGAGAACGTACATGACAAATACTGCAGTTTGTGTTCTGCGTAGTGCAGAACACAAGTTAAAACAATGTTGGAATCACGTTAGAACAGTGTTTATACCATCTACGTACTAATATTAGTATACAGGAGTTGACACATGTCAGTTATTGATGCATTTTTCTACCCCAGCGCACATCACAAACCACGATTTTGTACTAGGATTTCAAAAAATTTCCTGTGAATTAATAACCCCCCCCCCTCGAAATACCCCCCCTCGTTTAACCTCCCCCCCCCCTCTCGGGAGCACTATGAAACAATCACCCCCCGGGGGGTATTTCGAGGAAATACGGTAAATGTAAAAATTTATATGCGTACTATTTGCCATTGTGCACTGGAAAATACTATTATTTTCGCGTTTAAATGTAAAATGCATCAAACACTGATCTCTATGTAATATCTTCATGTTTTAACGCTACACTAGTGATGGAAAAGCACCATGGCGCCGGTGCCAGGCGCTAGTTGCATAATTTAAAAACCTGCATGCACTTTTATCAGTTTGGCTGAAACAGAAAACAGAAGGTTGAGCGCCTGGCTGTTACGTCTCATTCTCATCTCAGAACTCGCTGGCGTTCTCGGTAATCGGCGACGCGCTGAGTCGCTGGAAGTGCGGTGGATTCTGGTGCGCGCTATACTTCTTCGTCGTCATTTTGCTCGGCATTGACACCCAGGTGTGTCGGCGTTCAATTCAGTTCCTTGGATTTCTTATCAACCTGCAGCTTTGAGGGAAGCTGGTAATCCACATACCGTACAACCTCGATATACCCCTATCGAAATACCCCCCCCCCCCCCCAAATATGGTGTATAGAGAACGTAAATGACAAAAGCTACGGTTTGTGATCTGGGAAACGTAGAACACACGTTAAAAACAATGACTGTGTTACACTCCTGGAAAAATGTCTTTAGCCTCCAGATCGGGAACAAAAAATTTTAATGTCTCCCCAGCTAACGTGCGACCTGCGTAGGTATTACATGGGATGAATTCTTGTAGAGTAAGGTGCCTTTATGCCACATGTCGATTTTTAGCTTTCTGGGTGCGTTGCTGCTCATTTGACAGCCATCCAAACTCAAATTTTTGGTGGAAAAAAGTCTCTAGCCTTTTTGTGAAAACGTTAAAACAAGGAAAAAAACATGTGAAAATAATGAAAAAGATTGCGATGCGATGTGAAAAAAATGGTGCACTGCTCAAATATTAATCACTTTGCAAATTTATATTCAAAATGGTATACCGTGTTTCCTGGAATTACCCCTGGGGGGTTTATTTTTTCAGAGTGAAAATTTTGAGAGAAAAACGTGAAAAATGCAACAATAACCACCATTTATAAGTGTTTACAGCCTTATATAATGATGTAGATGGTATAAACAATGTTCTAACATAACGCAGTCAGTGTTTTGAACGTCTGTTATGCATTTCCTGGACCACAAATTCATAGTGCCCATTTTGAGGGGGGTATTTCGAGGGGGGGGGGGTATTTCGAGGAAATGCGGTATGCAGTGACTTGATACTCTGCACTCACCCTGATTTCTCATCATGTTCAAAATTGTCTGCTATCGGTTGGCAGACAAATATCAACCCGACATGGTGCAGATTTTTGAAATTATAAACAAAACGAAATGTTGGCACTGTGCCAGCTCATGACTGCATGCATTAAGTGAAATGTAAAAAAGCAAAAAAAAGCAGAAGGCACTGCGTTCAAGGTTAACAAAATGTTGACTATATACAAAGGAGGGGGGGGCATATTTCTACTGTGTGGGGTCGACATAATGAACCCCCCCTATGTATGAGTTTCACCCCTCAGTGACCCATATTTGATGTTTGGTTTGCCATTGAACCAAAATAATTAAAGGGCTAAAGACATTTTTCCAGGAGTGTATGTTAGAACAGGGTTTATACCAGAGTTGTTAAAATACCGGTATTTTTGGAAAGTGTAAGTGTAAGCGTAAATACACTTTCCAAATTTTGAGTATGGATACAAAAAGTGTAAGGTATTTTAAAAATACCTAGGAAAGTGTAAAAAAAGTGTAAGTGTAAAAAATTTTTTAGAGGAGCTCTCACTGTTGAGCATTAGAAAACACCACTGTTTTCACCTTTAGATCAATTTATTTGTCATTTTCATGCATTATTACACATTTTACTGTCTTTTATGAAACATTTCAGACTGTAACAAATACTGTAGTGGTATGAAGTTCCCTAATAATGGCACTTTTTCAGTGTTGATATTTTACTGATTAAGCAATGTGATACAGACTGTTTAAATGCAAGAATGGACATGCAGCAAATGTCAATGCCAAAGCCAGTTGACTTTGTGTCCAGCTGGTGAATTTCCATTGATCTTGTACTTTTTACAAAAGTATGATGAAACTGTAGAATACCATGAGTACTGATCAAAGGTTGGAGATCAAAGGCTAATTTGTACATTTGCCATATTTTCTACATTCAATGCACTGTGCAGTTATTTTTTTGTACATGACCCTTTTTTATGCTTCCTCAAAAGCATAAAACAGGGCCATCTGAAAGAAAAAAATACACTTTCTGTACCCGGGTATTTTGCTCAGGAAAGTGTAAAAAAAGTGTATGGGTATTTTATGAAAGTGTAAGTGTAAGTGTAAATATAAATACCCATTTACCTGGGTATTTCGGGTAAGTGTAAATACACTTTCGCAACTCTGGTTTATACCATCTACGTACATATATAAGTCTGTTGAGTCTTATACATGGCGGTTTTTGCTGCATTTTTGGACATCTGTGTACATTACATACAACAATTTAGTACTAAGATTTCAAAAAATTTCTGGCGAAATAATAACCCCCCTCGAAATACACCCTGTCGTTTAACCCCCCCTCAAAAATCTCACTCTGAAAAAATAAACCCCCTGGGGGTATTTCGAGGAAAACGGTAAACACAGGCGCCTATGATCGACGCGGTCGCCACGGCAATTATAGACGATTTTCCGGCGCTGCGACGATACAAGCCAGTGGTGATCCTGTGCACTTGCATTTGCTTGTTTCTGCTCTCCGTGCCAACTTTGCTCAACGGTGGCGACATCATGGTCAATATGCTGTATACGTTTGCGTCTGGCGCGTGCGTACTTTTCCTAGGAGCGCTGCAGCCACTGGTCGTGTGCTATGTTTATGGTATGTGTTGCAATTTCAATGCATTTTACCATTGCAGCTTCGATTCACACTATTTTGGAAGACTTTTGGAAGATTTTTTTCACTTGTGTTTTCTTTGGGTAAGAAAATATTCAGGTCAGTTGTAATTGATAGTGAATACAAAACACAGTAGTTAGCTAGAGCATTGAGGGGGAATCCGCCAGCCCCAACATCCCCGCAATTTTTTTCAATTTATCTACCACATCTAGATTTGTCAAAAAGATGTCAAAAATACTTTTGGTTGTTTCAGTACTCGCCATGTATACTTTGATGGTCTTATGCAGACTTTTTGATCTTCAACCATCCTAATATGTACAAAAATTGTGTAATTTTTGACTCAACCACTATGCATTTTGCATAGTGACGGTGACTTTCTAATAAAAATTCAGTAGTTTCATAACGTCATATCCGCAGGTCTGAAGCGTTTCATGGGTGACCTGCGTGATATGATCGGCGAATCGAAATCAAAGTTTGGCAGATTGATCGCAAATGCAATTGGACCATTTGGCTGGTACTTCCGCATAACTTGGATGTTTCTGACGCCATTCTTTCTGTTTGTAAGTTGAGTTCTGAGGACGTTCTCCTGTCAATTCTGGTTACCTACTTATTGTAAATCCTCTAACAAGTCCCCCCGAGCCCGAATACCTAATTCACTACTGTTGTTAGCGTGATGAAAAATACCCCCTGAAATAACTCCCCATCTATGACCAATGCAAAAGTTGGAGTCTGCATCAAAATCCAAACAGTGCATAATCCAAACAGCATAATCCAAACAAAAATGAGGCAAAATCCAAACAAAAATGAGGCATAATCCAAACACTTTTTTGTGCCCCAAACTGCAGCATAATCCAAACAAAAATGAGGCAAAATCCTAACGAAAATGGTGCAAAATCCAAACACATCATCCAAGCACTTTCCCTCAATGAAGTGAACATCACATATTTATGTTCTGTTTTCGTTTCCTCAATTCATTTTCTTTGATATGTAACTTATCCTTTATGTGCCACAATTTGGAAAAGATAAGCCAGAGTGTGGATGCCCGTGTCACATATTCCATTGCAGATCAATAACAGGCAGTGATTTAAGAGGTAGATTTAATGGGAAAATGGCTTTGAAGTGACTGACTGATAGGCAATGTGAGTGTTTGGATTTTGCCTCATTTCCATTTGGATTATGCTGCAGTTTGGTGCACAAAAAGTGTTTGGATTATGCCTCAGTTTTGTTTGGATTATGCTGTTTGGATTTTGCGCTGTTTGGATTTTGAGCTTTCCCCAAAAGTTGTTGTATCATATTTAAAAAAACATTTGATGAAGCCAGACAGACCGAAAAAGCCGTGCCTGGTGACCGACCTGACAGTACTGCACCCCGTAATTGTAATGTGTAATGTCAATTGTCAAATGTAGTGCAAAATGTCATTCAAATTTGTCAATTGTCATGCAAAGTGTCAAAATTGCAGTTACTACTACTTGTTAAAGTGAGTCTTGCTTTTCAGATAATGGTAATTGCTGGTGCAGTTAACTTACATACGATGATGATGGTGATTGACCCAAAGACTGCAAAATATGTAATCGACGTCAAGTACCCTGGCCAAATTTGGATTCTGGGCATATTTATTTCATTTATGCCACTACTCATTGCTGCTGGTTTTGGCACCTATGCTATATTTGACACAGTTATAATACAGGTTATATTTGGGCACGAAGTTACCTAGGTACTTCCATTTACTTCAGATGTTGGGATGGTTGGATGTTGATGAAGGATCAAACCGATGTTGATGAGACGTGGCATTAATTTGTATGACGCTTCTAAATATTTAATACTTACTAAGTATCCGTGTTTTAGCAGTTCGTAACTTTTGAAAAGAGTGTGTATGTGCATGTGCGTCGGTGTGAATTGTCATTTGAATTGAATTGTGTGAATATAATTAGTCACAAAGAATTGTTTTTTATATACCTAATGCATATTCACAAACGCAGCACCGGCCCTTCTCTGACACGCTGCGACCCACTTCTTACTGGGGCTCCCACATCGAAAGGCACGCGCAGGACAGGTTAGATGCACAGACAGAGCACTAGACTAGGGATCGAGAAAAATATTTCTATGAATTTCTTTTTTAAACATTCTTTCTGAAAACCTCCCATATAATGGTTACGGGCCAAAATAGCTGGCCAAGATGTAAATGGCAAGTCACAGTTCTTTGTGGTGTTAAATATTTGCATGTAATGGCTTTGGTGCCATGGATAGCATTAAAATGGATGATTTCAGCCAAAAAATCTAGTTTTTGTTAACCCATAGCATATATCGCTTTTTGTCAAATGTTCAGGAACCCATAGCAAATATCGTTTTTTTGTCAAATGTTCATGGTCATGCCTTCAAGTTGAATTGGATATTGGAAAGTCCTCAAATAAGGTTAACATATTGAAAGTAATGTTTCATACTTCAAAAATGTGAAGAACCCCAGGAGAGCACAATGGCTGACCTTATATACCACAACTAGTGATGGAAAAGCGCCATGGTGCTAGCGCCAAAGGAAAAAGTGCCATGGCGCTTCTGGCGCTTGGCATTATTATGCTGTGGCGCCATTGGCGTTTGGCGGCACACCAACAGCCATGAAAATCGCAATGGCGCTTTTTATGCTTGGCCCTATTTTTGCTTGGTGCCAGTAACGAATCGCCTTGCGCTGGTTCAATTGCGCTTTTGGCAAATTTCGAGTCGGGGTTCGATCCCCATTGAATCATGTCCAAAAATATAAATTTTTGTACTATTTTTTTCAACATTTCTATGATAAAGAACTTCTACCTGCAGAATTAATGATAAAGAAACTCCGAGGTCGAAAGGGTCGCACCGTGGAACGAACCTATTGATGCTGCTGAGACGCAGAGTGCTGCCGGGTTTGAGTTCCGTTTCGGTCAAACGGAATGCATCAGCCCTTGCTGATGTCCGCGGCAGTAGTGGAGGTTTGTTTCGTATATATATATACGCTTAATTAGCCCTTAATTCACCAAGTTCAGGATGTTTGTTCCACTGGGGTTTTTCCTCGGATTTCGATGTGCAATGTTCATGCTATGCATTCTACATTCATTTTTGTAGATGGCGAGAAGACATGAAACGTGTCCCATACAAGGTAGGAAATATTTAGGCCATTTTTCATATCTCAGTTGTTTTTTTTAAAATGGGAATACTTTCATACCAAGAATAAACTAATGAGTAACAGAAAAGTGGATAATTATCAATGGTCCACCCAATCTGATTCCATAAATAGGTATTCTCCATCGTTACTCAAAAAACAGACACCCAGCCTGCTAAAAAAAATGCAAAGTGAATCATCACACTTCACAGAAACGCTATCAGGATCCCAGGAAGGTATCCCCCAAACGGAAAGCACAAAGGCTGTAGCAAGGACGATGAGTGGATCGTACAGCGCTGAAAAAAAGCCAAACATTTCGTGGGAAAAATTGGCGTTGAAAGTTGCTCAGCCCACTGCCCCAATGGAGGATGACAATACAGTGATAAGTGTTCCAGTGGATGATGGTGTAACTAGGCTGTCAATTTTTAATTTTCTGATTTCTGCTGCCAGTTTCCAAAACGGCAAAATTATTATCTTTCTGAGGGTTTCCTGACAATAACCAATATTTCACTTCCAATTTTCTGAATCATTGGTATTTCCTGACTCAATTGTTTGTTTCTAGCAGCTTTCCAACCTGTACTTTTCTTTTCTACCATGTTTTTTTATGTTCTACTCCACTAAAAAGAACAGATTTTGCTTTCAATACGCCCACATATTGTGTGGCATATTTGAATTATTCTTCATAAACTTTTTTCTGTAGTTATTTTCTATGTACAAACACGTGAGATGAAAACCCCTGAAAAATACATTGTTTTCAGTATTGTTTAAGTTCAATTCTTATGTCTGGTGCAGTGGTTGTGATCAATATGCTGCTGTATCATCCAATTCAAAGGTATTGCATATATTTATACCGTATTTCCTCGTAATACCCCGTGGAGTTTATCATTTCACCAGAAAATTGTGAGGGGAGTTAATTCATGCGGTCTATTTCGAAGGGGGTATTTTTTCGGCGTCTAAAGATTCCGTTAGGTACATATATAGATGGTATAATTCCTGTCCTAATGCAACTTAATCATCGTGGTTACATGTGTCCTGCGTTGCACAGATCACAAATCGCCGTTTTTGAGATTTACATTATATTATTATTAGACCCCGTTTACACGGATTTTTTGTGACGACTCGACAAAAATAAAACGTTCAATAAGTTGAGTAAAAATGTTCCATATTTATGAGAAAAAGTGGTCAAGTATACCTTCTACCTAAGCGAATATGCAGGCTAAATTGCAGACTCGTGCTTGTAGCTCAAGATTTATAATGTTTGAAAAAAGTTTGCTATTGTCGCTGGCTGTCGGAGACAGTCTGACAACTGTCCGACAACTGCAAAAGTTTTCAAACGCCTTTAACTCATGTGCTGCAAGCACGATTGTGCAATTTGACATGCATATTCGCCTAGGTAAGATGTATAATTGACCACTTTTTCTCATAAATATGGAACATTTTTACTCAACATATTGGACATTTTATTTTTGTCGAGTCGTCACAAAAAATCCGTGTAAACAGGGTCTTACACTAAATTCGTGTGGGGGTGTTTCCAACGTGTTCATTCGCCAGATGCCTCATTCATGACAAGCGAAACTTTTCACCTTTCCATTTTCCAATTTCCGGCAGGTGATTTTTTTGACATCCAAGGTGAAACAGACCCACCGAAGCTTGAACTGAAGGTTTCCACTGTGGAAGATGGAACAGAGCCTGACAAGGTGGCAGTCCCAGACCCTGTAAGAGACCCTGTAAAGTGTGAAAGACCCTGCAAAATGTCATGTGTAATGTAATAGACCCTGTAAAATGACATGTGTCATGTTAAAGAGCCTGCAAAGTGTCAAATACCATGTAAAATACCATGTAAAGTGTCTGGTATCTAACAATGGCTTTTTGGAAAAAAGTATTTAAATTTTTAAGTATTTTTAATAAAGTGACTTTTCCGAATTTTCGAATTTTTGCCCAAAATACTTCTCGAATTTCGAATTTAGTTTTCAAATTTTCGATTTTTTGGGTATTTCAATTCAATTCAAAGTGTTTACTCGGCGCGGACTCTTCAAGTCAAATGAAAGTAAAAATAACAACATACACCCGTCGGCTACCCTTAACGCGGTCCTAATAGGTGAGATTGGGTAGTTTTCTGATTTTTTGGGTAGTTTTCGAATTTTTTTGGGTAGTTTTTTAATTTTTTCAAATAGTTTTCCAATTTTTTGGACGAAAATTAGATTTAAAGCTTTAAATGCAGTATTTGGGTGGGGATCATGTTTGTATAACTTTTTAAACCTTATTTTCACAGTTGTCTAGCATTTACATCAATCAAAGTTTATGGACCAGTTTTTGATATCTTTGTTTCATTCTCTTATCATTACAAGAACAGGGAAAGACAATGAAACAAAACATTATCAAAATCAATGCCAATACGTACAAATCATCTGTAGTTACTGCACACACTTTACAATTCTCTCAAATCATAAAGTCTTATCTTTTGAAAAAAATCGATTTTTATGTATTTTTTTCACCACGTGCTCAAAAATTATAAAAGTACAAAAAAATTTGACAATTCCAAATTTTCAAAACTTTTTTTGCCATCGTTACTGGTATCCAAATCTATCTGTATCATATCCTCATTCTATATCCAAAGATTTGGATACGATACAATAAAATTTGGATACGCATGACACTTTACACGGTCTTTTACATGACACATGACATTTTACAGTGTCTTTTACACTTTACAGGGTTTTTTACAGGGTCTGGGACTGCCCCCTGGTCACTGCAGAGGGTGGCGGGACTGACCTTGAAAATATCACACAAAAGGCAAGCCTAGCGGACGACGACACGGAACCCGATAAACTTTCAGTGAAAACTGCACTGGTAGCAGATAATGAAGGAGATTTTGAAGTGGCCTCGCTGAATGATGATGATGATAATGATGATGATGAATTGCCATAAGTGATAGCTGTAAAGGATAGTGAAAGAAAGGCGATGTGAAATTTGAAGGATGATTTTTGACTATTAGTTTTCTGAATGTTTTGACTTTAAGAGATTCTTTCGAATAAAACATTTCATTTCGATGTCTTTAATTTGTGTTTCACCAAAATACAGAACCACGCATGTTTGGTTGACTTCAAAAACACTTTGACATACTTCCAGTGTCCGGAACGGATCAAATTACAGAGAAGGCTTCTGCAGCCATTCAAATTCAAACGTTACATTTTCTGGCGCGGTTTGACTTCAGCCGTCCGACGGTGCTACATACTACATACAAGCCAATATCACAGTCTGTATCCCTACACATACACAGGTGGCAATATCACAGTCTGTTAACCTACACATACACATATGCGCTCTTAACAGTCAAACAGGTGCGATATACATACACGCGAGGCGGTGTCGCGGCAATCCATGCGCACGCGAGACACGCATATTTACGTTTGTATACTCGGCATTAGTGATGGAATGGCGCCATGGCGCTGGCGCCATTTGAGGGCGCCAAAGGGCGCCGCGCCATGGCGCCATTGGCGCTTGGCGCCCTTTTTCTGTGGCGCCCTTGGCACCTGGCGCCCACATTCTGAAAGGCGCCATGGCGCCCTTGGCGCTTGGCGCTCTTTTTCCGTGGCGCCCTTGGCGCCTGGCGCCCTGCTTTAGAAGGGCGCCAAAAAGGCGCCAGCAGGGTTTCAAGGTAAGTACTGTGTAAATGAAAAAATAATGAAAAACGCATCCGTGGATGATCTAAATTTGCCAGAAATATAGACGAAGTGGTGTGAGTGGGTGGAAATCTTTCGTCCAACGTTTCATCAGATGTCTCTGACGGATCAGAAGACAAAAATGATGGATCGTCGAACTTGCTAAATTATAAAAAAGGTTTCAAATCGCCGCAATTCCGTTTTTGTCCATTTCAGGGAAACATTGATTGGAAAAGCCTTTTTGACGTGAATGGATTGTAATCCAATTCCCATTGTGTTTGAATTCGTGGATTTTATTGTTTTGTTGTATTTTGGATTATTGGATTTTGTTGCTAGATGTGTTATTGTTCATTACATCGTGAAGAATGTGAATTAAGACGTGAATGCGTGTACCACGGTGCTGTAGCAACATTTAGCACATGCAGGGTGTTGTAGGCACTTATTTATCCTGGCGCCCTTGGCGCCTGGCGCCCTATTTTCCAAATGGCGCCATGGCGCCCTTGGCGCTTG
This sequence comes from Sphaerolaimus hirsutus, assembly GCA_964036195.1. NCBI lineage: Eukaryota > Metazoa > Nematoda > Chromadorea > Monhysterida > Sphaerolaimidae > Sphaerolaimus > Sphaerolaimus hirsutus. The sequence continues at coordinate 10,827,814 of OZ038459.1, forward strand.
GCGCCCTCTTTCCGTGGCGCCCCTGGCGCCTGGCGCTCACTTTCCGAATGGCGCCATGGCGCCCTTGGCGCCTGGCGCCCTTTTTCTGTGGAGCCCTTGGCGCTTGGCGCCCACTTTCCGAATAGCGCCATGGCGCCCTTGGCGCCTGGCGCCATTTTTTCTGGCGCTTTTCCATCACTACTCGGCGTACATGATACTCTGCTGTCGCACTGATTTATGTCTCGTGTTGGAAGCGTGCCAATGATTGTTAAGTCATGCGATTTCCGTAAAAAGATGAAAAAATTCATCGATGTGAATATGTTAATGAATAACATTACAACAACAATCAATTTTGTCATCTTTTTATGTAACTCGCATGCGCTAACCATCGTTGCAGAGTTGTTAAAAGGTACGTACGTTTACTCGAAAAATACGCGTACGCGAGTACGCGGTAAATACATTTACATATACTTTTGAAAAAAGTAACGTACTCACATGTACGCGTACATTTTTGAGGCATACGCGTAAAGAAAATGTATTTCTGTGAATTCAATTTGGGACATATTTATAAGGTGACTACGCTGCAATTTACTATATTTCCTCGAAATACCCCTGGGAGTGATTGTTTAATAGTGAAAATTTAGAGGGGAGTTAAACAAGGGCGGGTATTTCGAGGGTTTTTTTTATTTCGCCAGAATTTTTCAGAACTCTCAGCACTAATTTGTTCTTTGTAACATACGCTGAGGTAGAAAAATGCAACAACAAGCTCCATGTATAAGAGTATTTTTATTGACTTACATATATATGTATGTAAATATAGATGGTATATACTAATGTTCAAACAATGACCGAAGTCACGTTAGAACAGTGTTCTGCATTTCACAGAACACAAACTAAAGGTTTTAATATTTACGTTCCATTTACGTTCAATTTTTTTTTTTTGGGGGGGGGCTTTCGACAGGGGGTCAATTTTTTAATTCGTAGGGCCATTTTGAGGGTTGTATTTCAAAAACGTACCCAGTTCTACATATTCTATGAAGAAAAGTGCTCGCTTTTGCATTTTAATGGGAAAAAATTTTGTACTCACATTTACGCGTGCGTACGAGTAAAAAATAAGTATTTTACGTTTTCGTTACTTTGTGGTGAGTAAAAAATAAATACTTTACGTTTACATATACTTTTAAAAAAGTTCAGTAATTCTAACAACTCTGCATCGTTGGCACACTTCCAGCGGGAACCACGCGTGTAGGGTGTAAAGTAACCGGAGTATATGTATCAATTGATTATGTATGCTGCGCCTGCTGCTCGCGTTCCATGCACAAATGCCACTACTAAATAGAGTTTGTTAGTTAGTTGATTTATTTATTGATTGAATGAGAACTCAATGTTAATAGGTTAATTGCGTGAAGTCTCTTTACAGTACTATGAAATGTAAATATTTAGATAAGTGATTAGAACAGAGGAATTTTCTAGTGATAGGGCATAACACTTTCTCAAATGAAGTTTCAAAAATGAAGACAAATGACAATGTAACAAATTTTGTAACAAGACAGTAATGTGTTGCCTTGAAAAAATCTTGGATACATGTAAAATTGTCCCTACATATTTACATTTACAATGGTGATTTTAAAATCACTTCCAGGGAATTTTTCAGGGCAACAAAGTTGTAAATACATCGTTAGTACATGCGGCTGACAGCACACCTAGTATGGAAAACTACCATAATCAAATGAATAAAATATTGTGATAAATTTTGTAATAAATTATTGCATAGTAGAAACGAAATATATTGATGACAAAAACTAAGTATATAATTTTGGTTCGTTATTTAGCTTTCACACCTTGTCAATCAGGGTGATAATTACTGATAGTGATTTCATACTGATTATCTGTATGGACACATGGAATGTCACAGCACTGCCCGCATGTATGTATATCGCACCTGTTTGACTGTTAAGAGCGCATATGCGTATGTGTAGGGTAACAGACTGTGATATTGCCACCTGTGTATGTATAGGGATACAGACTGTGATATTGGCTTGTATGTAATATTGAATTCCGCTAGCCGTCCGCCGCTAGTCAACTGATTTCACTTTCCATGAAACGTGTAAGTGGAAAAGTGCACCTAAAAACGTGTAAAATGCAGCGCTGCGCCCAAATCCGCCCAAAAAGCTGGTTCCATGAAATTAGTACTTGGAAATTAAGGAAGGTTAATTTCTAGACAAAAGTTGGTGTGTTCCTATGCAAATGTATTGTCAAGCGACGAATAGAATTTTATAACTTTTCGAAATTGAATTTCGATTTGCTCATATAAAATGTTATTTTAATATTTTAGAACTGTTTACGTACATACGCATAGGTACATACACTTTTTGGATCGTTCTATTTTTTGTTACTGTTATTTATCTATCAATCCAAGAGTGAATTCAAAATTTCAGGTAAATTTTGAGAAAAATGAGCCAAGAAACTCTCAGCGACGAGAAGCTAACATCAGGCGAAAAGAAAGCAGGTAAAATAAGCGACTGTCGACTAGTGATGTAAAAAGCGCCAGGACTTTGGTGACATGGCGCTTTTTACTTTGGTGCTAGCGCCAAGCGCCAGCGCCAGGCATTTTTGGCAAATTAGCGCCAAAAGCACCATGACGCTTTTCATGGGCATGGCGCCAAGCGCTAATGTCGCCACAGCGCCAAGCGCCAAAAGCGCCATGGCGCTTTTTGCTTTGGCGCTGGCGCCATGTCGCTTTTACATCACTACTGACGACTGTATTTTTAGGCAAACCGGCTAACACCAATGTACTGCCAAAAGCGCGTTCCCGGTTTCCTGGCATGCAAATTAGGTACACATGTTCACCCCCCCCCCCCGCTTCCCAGGCTCCTTAGAGAATGCATTTAGCCCGCCTGGTAGTGACGAGCCTGTATCAGCTGCACCCAAAAGCGGTACTTGGACGAGGATTTCCAATACTGCGAAAGCGTTTATCCACAGAAAAATTGGTCAGGGCGATGGTGCCCACGAAGCTGTAAGTTCAGCGCACCTAAATAGATGGTTGTAAGGGTGAAAAATATACTTAATTTAGGTGCTCTTGGTTTGCTACTTGCCAATCCTCTCATCAATAGTACCGTGCCGTACGCGCAGACCTGGACGGGCTCGGTGTCGCGAGGACACTGGGATCATCACACAGAGTTCATCCTATCCACTTTGGGGTGCTGCGTCGGCCTCGGAAACTTGTGGAGGTTCCCGTTCCTTTGCTACGCGAATGGCGCGGGCGCCTTCCTGGTGCCCTACACGCTGGCGCTCGTCATCGTGGGAATACCGCTGTTCTACTTGGAGACCGCGCTTGGCCAGTTCTGCAGCAGGGGCGCCAATGTCGCCTGGGCCAGACTGTGCCCACTCTTTAGGGGGATCGGTGAGTTGTTAAATATACTCCGCGGACCGGATATTCTACACTCACACATTTATGTCTCTTCGCCAGCTGAAAACTTATGAACCAACATTTCACAAAAATAAAAAAGAAATAATACTGTGTACCAGTGCTACTTTAGAGTGCTACCATTTTGTTACTACTGACTGTTACTACAATCTTGTTTTGCCACAACTACTTTTTGAGTATCCAGGGGTAGGGTGTAAGAACACTTAATGGATACTGTGTGAATTCGGCTTCATGCATCCAGTGCTTTTTTGATAATCTATTTAGGTATGTATTGTTATTTATGCATCTATGCACGCAACGTTATGTATTCTCAACAATCCTATCATCTCCCCACTTTCAGGCTGGGGCATGCTGAGCTCATCTGCACTGACAACTGTGTACTACAACACAATCATCGCCTGGTACATAGCATCATTTGGGAGTGACATTCTAGGGGGTCTATTCAGCCTTTGCCAGTGGTCATTAATAGTTTAGTGAAGGTTTCACAGCATCAATAACTTCATTATTGTGATGAGCAGTATTAATGTTATGAAAAGTAAAGATCCAGTTGTATTTTATGAACATTTTTTTAGATATCAAAAAAAATGTGCCTACAGTCTTTCGCTGAGAAATTGTTCTTCGGCGAAGTATAAAATATACAGATAAAACTTCTTATTGACTAGCTATTGGTATTTTTTTTTATTATGTACACATTGTTTACAGGGCCCTCTACCCCTTTCGAGGTTCCGCCCTTCCCGACCACAAATAAACCGGGGGTGCATCATTTCAAATTCTAGCCATTTCATATGCTGTGGAAAAGCTCACTCTGTATGCTGCAGTGCCTCATTTCAAATGCCAAAGTGCTACAGTTGATATGCCAGCATAAAATTTTGTTTTGAATATGAGAATGTGCAATCAGTTGAATAATTAGTTGAATAAGGTTTAGTTAGTCAGTTAGTCAAAAATCATGACTGAGAAGCAGCCACTGTATGTTTCTATACATGATCAGATATCTGGCTTGTTATTGAAAAATGCTGAATCTGTTAAAAGCGTAAAGTGTAGCATCCGTGTATCCATTCATTAAATTGTAGCTAATTGGCACATCAAGTGATGCCTCACAGCATATAAAATAAGCTGTTTCGCAGCATATGGAACGACTAGCATATGAAACGGTGGCCTCAAATAAACCTGGTTAACACACCCTTAAAAAGCCAAATCCAAATTATGCTATGCTGGTGCCTCATGTATTTATTCTACTCGTTTCACTCGCCCATGCCCTGGGCCACCTGCCTCGAGGGAGACTATGCCAGCGGACGTGAGTTTATGCTACTTTCATTACATTGGATTGGTTATCGTTTCTTTCTGTGCCTCCTGCAGTGTGCTACACCGATCAAGACAGCAGGGGATTTTGTGGCCCTCTGCAGGACGCCGACAACCCACCCAACTACTGCACATTTTACTTGAACAGGCGAGAGTGAGTGTGGGCCAAAATGTCAAAGTCTGCATGTTGAACACTTTCTGTTGAATTGTAGACTGAGTTATTGACACCCAAATATTCAAAGGGCCTGTGCCATTACTCATGTAAACCCATCATGCATGTAGAACCGGCATACATTTTATTATACCTGGCATACTGGAAATAGGCAATAAAACACATGATAGGGTTGGGAATTTCAAAATTTTCGGGTTCGGGTATCGGGTAACGGGTCCAAAAAATTTCGGGTCGGGTATCGGGTATCGGTTCTAAAAATTTTGCGGGTATCGGGTTCGGCTTCGGGTATTGAGATCGGGTCGGGTCTCGGGTCGGGTTTTCTGGTCCAAATGTCGGGTATCGGGTAATAGAATTGTCGGGTATCAGGTAATAAAATCATCTGATATTGGACAGAACTGCAAATGTACAGCATAGTGTTGTGTATCTATCACAAAGAGTATAACTAAGTGCAAATACACATGTGGAAATGCAGCAGTTTTTCCAAAAAAAAAATCATGTTGCTCAAGAAAAAAACATGACCATTGAATTGTTACATAGAACATTGTATTTGGAGAGACCTAGGAGGGGGTCCATCAACCCTGGGTCCAAGATTGTAT
>OZ038459.1:10833486-10933302 GCA_964036195.1 Sphaerolaimus hirsutus
ATGTGTAATGTCAATTGTCAAATGTAGGTAAAATGTCATACAAATTTGTGAATTGACATGCATAGTGTCAAAATTCCAGTTACTACTACCGTTTTTCCTCGAAATACCCCCCCTCTAAATACCCCCCTCCCCTCCGTTTGACCCCCCCCCCCCATCCCGAGACCACTCTGAAACAATCACCCCCCCCCCCTCGAAATACCCCCCCCAGATTGAGTGTAAAGAGAACGTACATGACAAATACTGCAGTTTGTGTTCTGCGCTAGTGCAGAACACACGTTAAAACAATGTCGTACTCACGTTAGAACAGTGGTTTATACATGTACCATCTACGTACTACTATTAGTCTACAGGAGTCTAAACATGTCAGTTATTGATGCATTTTTCTACCTCAGTGTACAACTACAAACGACAATTTTGTACTGGGATTTGCAAAAATTTCTGGCGAACCCCCCCCCCCCCCCCCCTCCCCCTCGAAATACCCCCCCCCCTCGTTGAACCCCCCCCCTCTCGGGACCACTATGAAACAATCACCCCCGGGGGGTATTTTGAGGAAATACAGTACTTGTTAAAGTGTGTCTTGCTTTTCAGATAATGGTGATTGCCGGTTCAGTTAACTTACATACGATGATGTTGGTGATTGACCCAAAGACTGCAAAATATGTAATCGACGTCAAGTACCCTGGCCAAATTTGGATTCTGGGCATATTTATTTCATTTATGCCACTACTTATTGCTGCTGGTTTTGGCGCCTATGCTATATTTGACACAGTTATAATGCAGGTTATAGTCACATAGTTATTACCTATTTCCATTTACTTCAGAGGTTGGGATGGTTGGATGTATTATAGGGTTCAAATGGTACCACTTTTTTGGGCCCGGACTAGGGTGTCAAATTTCCGTTTCCGTTTTCCGTTTCCGCCTTTCCGCAGAAAAATTTTTTACCTTTTCGTTTTCCGTTTTCTGGCAGCCGAAAAAAATTTACCTTTCCGTTTTCTGGCAGCCAAAAATTTTTTACCTTTCCGTTTTCCATTTTCCGGCAGCTGAAAATTTTTTACCTTTCCGTTTCCGTTTTTCTGGCCCATTTTTCCGTTTTCCGGCTGAAAAATTTTTACCTTTCCGTTTCTGTTTTACCAGGCCATTTTTCCATATTCTGGCTTGATTTTCAGTTTTCTGGCATTGTTTTTCCAATATGTATTTATCTTTTTCCACTATGGTGTTTTTAACTACCAGATTCTTCTGTCATTCATAATTTTTATCTGTATCCAAATCTGTAAAAAAACACGAAGTAATTTTGGACACATACTTTGCAGTCCGCTGAGTATACTTTTTACTGTTCAGTTACATCAAAGTTCACTTTTGCTAAATTCTTATTGTTGTTGTAGTGTATTTTTGCTACTTTTTGATGATTTTTTGTTGGTTCACTTAAGCTTGAACTACAAGTGAAGTTACTGGCATGATCCATAGTTGCAGAATGTACAGCTACCACAATCAAAGCCAAACAGGCAAACCTGCATGCAGGTTTTCCTTCTGCAAATTTGTCTATTACCGTGCAAATTTCACTTTTTTTTCTCCAGTTCCGTGAAAATTTCGCTTTCCGTTTTCTGTTTTTCGGCATTTAATTTTTCTTTTTTCCGTTTTCTGGCCGATACCTTTCCGTTTTCCGTTTTCCACTGAGTGAAATTTTTTACCTTTCTGTTTTCCAGCAGAAATTTTTTTTTACCTTTCTGTTTTCTGTTTTCCTTGAAGTGAAAAATTTTTACCTTTCCGTTTTCCATAAAAAAATTTTTTGACACCCTAGCCGGGACCGGGACCAGAAATTTTTCTTATCGGGACGGCACCGGGATCATGACTGGCATATTTTTTATTGGGACCGGGACCAGGACAGGGACTGGGGTGTCGGGGCCGGCACTGGGACCATGACCACCTCAGTCCCGGAATTTTGCCGAACCATCTACCGGAACCGGGACTGCCATATCAGGAGCAGAACGTTTTCCAAAAATACCATTATGTTTTGTTACGTTTTCCTGGCACAATTACCCGGGTACCAGAGAAAACGTAAAAATTCAGCTACACGAAACCACGCGTCTGTGAAATGTGGTCTATTACCACAGTCACATATTGATTTTGTGTAAATAGTTATACCAGTGGACGTAAATAATGCCAATCATGTTGTGTAATTGTCTTTTTGACAGTGGAAATATTGTAAATGTAATTAATCAATTGTAAATGTAATCAATGTGTCAATTTTGGAATATGAACAATGTGAAGGAATGTGTTACCTATAAATACAAGCAGAAAAAAGGAATGTGTGTATGTATTTGTGTTGTGGATTATACAATCATTCACTGTTTTGTTTTATTCATTTCCTGCTGAAGTTTTGCAGTAATGTAATTTTTGATGAAGAAGTGTGCTAATCAATGAGTTTGCTAACCTGTGACGCCGTCAGCACCAACATTTGTAAACAAATAGATTTTTTGTTTGCTATGAAACGTAAGGGAAAAATGTGAATGGAAATTATGTATAGGTACATTGTTGAAAATGTCACAACAATGGTCTTTTCAGAAGCTCTGCTCATATGGGGCACTTCTTGAAATTTTTACGTTTACGTTTTTTTTACGAATTCCTTGGTATTTTAAAAATACCTTACGTTTTAATATTTATATTTTAGATTTGGAAAAGGTATTTACGTTTACGTTTACGTTTTCCAAAAATACCAGTATTTGAACAACTCTGTTATTCAGATGGGTTATGGTAGGTTTTCATATGTTGGAGAAACACGCCGGAAATTCAAAATTCGTATTGGAGAACATTTAAGAAGTTTTGCTAAGGGTAAATTGCAAACAGAACTTGTCAAACACTACTCTCTAACTGGACATACTCCCACCTTCAAAATACTTGGTACTTATAGTCAAGATACTCTATTTGAAATGGAAAAAGAATGGATACTGATTCTGAACAGTGCATTTCCTTTTGGATTAAATACAAAAATTCCGGGATATGGTACAATAAAAAGAGGTAACATCCCTAAATTTGCCAATAGTCCCTATTTTTGCAGACCAATTAAGAGGAACCATGCTGATAGAATTAGAAATAAAAGGAACAAACGTAAACGCCATTCAATTGATGAAATATGTGAAGCCCTTATGAAAATATCAATTACTGATTACAAATTTGACAAAGTTCTTACAATTTTAAGAAAATGCAAATTACAAGAACTGAAAGAAATGCAGAGAAAGATTGGATTAATTCATAGAAAATTGTGTGATGGTTCTACAGAACTAGCAATGGCGGTTTTGGGGTTTTTAACAAGCAAAGGGGATTTGATCAAACCAGCACCTGTTGATGTTAGAAAAAGGCACTTTTTCACATGTAAATTCCCAGGCTCGCTTATGGACTGTATCAGACCAGCTAAATTTGTTAATAGCAAAAAATTTACAGACACAATTGAAACGGATTGGCTCAAATTTAACAAGATTGTAGTTTGTTTCACCTATGACAGACCACTTTCACATTTATTATGCAACCATAACAAACTATTTAAGAACACATCCGCCAAAGATATAGAAGAAATGTTGAGAGCTGATTGTCAATGTGCTTCATCACCCTTTGTTGACAACTTTCATAAGCATATTATCACAGGTGATCTGAAAGTACTTCAAGATGATTATCTGGAAAAAGCACTTTGCCTGGGAGCTAAATATAGATACACCTCTGATAACACTAAAAAGGGATGTATTGACCACATTGAAGAGTTGTTGCTTAAAATATGCTCAAAATTCAATATTACGCTTAACGAAGACATTAAGCATGACTTAAACAGATTTGTCACAAAAAGAACCAAAAATTGGGTAGACAGCAGTCCAGACAATTTAGATATGGAATATATTAGAGCCGCATGTCGTACATTGCATGATAGGTTCATGATTGCACCAGCAGACAAAGCTACTAGCAATCTTATCATTGTATGTAGAAAATTTGCATGTCAAGCTATGTGCTCAGAACTAGGTGTTTCATGGTGTAACAATGTTATGCAATGCAAAGGGAATGCTACATATACACCTTGTGATGGCACCGAATCTGAAATTATTACGAGACAGAATAAAATATTAGACAACTTGTACATCACCCCAAATACAGTAAAACAAAGCCTGCCCAGACTGTTCCCTATACCTAAAATGCATAAAAACCCACCTAAATTTCGCTTTATTAGTGGAGGTAGTTCTGCACCTATTAAACCAGCGGCTACTATACTGCACAGAATCCTCAGACATTTTAAAAGACATATTGAAAATTATAGCTACACAATGTCTGATGGTACGGATACAAGTTGCATAGCCTACTGGCCATGTGAATCCTCCTTAGAAGTGGAAGAATTTGTAAATAAAATATGTAAAGGTAACAGAGAGGTCAGATGTTATAGTGGTGACTTTTCCACACTGTATCCCAACATGTGCCATACAGAAATTTTACGTTGCATTAATAAGCTGGCAGAAAAATGCTTTTTCAACTCGCACAAAAAGTATCTGATTGTTGGATATCGTAACTTATGGTATAGCAATTCACCACATAACAGGCTACTCTCTATGGATAAAGAAAGTGTCATTAACCTTCTCAAAATTGTACTCTCGGAATCCTACCTGGTTTTTTCGGGGCAACTATTTAGACAAACATCAGGACTACCTATGGGTTGTGCCTCTGCCCCTAGCATTGCATGCGCCAGTCTAATGTGGAGAGAATTTGAATGGTATATTAATAACAGAGATTTACACAACAAAATGTTCAGATGCTTCCGATATATTGATGATCTTCTAATATGCTACAAAAATAATTGTGGGTTTGATGTGGAAAAAATAGTTAAGGAAATTTACCCTGCCAATTTACCACTCAACAGAACTGACAGGAATGGCTGTGTTACTGATTTCCTAGATATGTCAATTGACTTCGTTAACCGTAGTTGGAAAATTTACGACAAAAGATTAGATTTCAGTTTCAGATGTATAAGTGCTACAAACTATAGGAGCGCACAGGCTATGAGCGTTAAGAAAGGTTCTTTTTTTGGACACTGGTTGAGAGCCATGAGACTCTGCTCTACATGGGACAATTTTGTCAACAGCATTTCACCTATTATTAACAGCCATGTTTTAAATGAATATACTGCAGACACGCTCTTTGAAGTTGCCATGAAATGTACTAGTAAATATAGAGATTTACTCTGGAAATTCGAACTTAAAATAGATACAAAAACAGTAAATATAATTAGAAATTTAGTGACTAAGCAAAATACTAGGTAGATATTTCACCCATAGATACCGTAATTAAATAACCCTGTGTTTCAAGTAATACGAATAAATTAGGCGGTAAATTCAAAATCTAAGGCGCACATATAAGGGGCGTTGCATACTTTCTCTCGCATTCCACTTAAGTATGCTGAGAGCCGGTAGTAAAAGGTCCCGAATTTCTGCAAACAACAGCGCCGACGACATGTCCGAAGAAAACTCTACACCCACCGCCGCTGCCCCTGTAAGTTCGTAGGTGTAGGGTTAGGATGGTAAGGTGTAAGGAGAGGTGGTCAGTACTGATGAGACCCTGCCACCTCTCTCTAAAAAATTCCCTGTCTACTGAAAAGGGTCGAAACAGGGTGTAGGCTTGGAGGTGCTGAGGGAGTGCACCATGTGACTTTTCCAAGCCTTTTTTGCTTACCTTTCTATCTTTTCCAGCCGTTTTTTCAATTTCACAATTTCATACTAAGTATGATGTCCGCCGCGTATACCCAAGTCATTGAAAAGCGGCTTTTTTCATCCCTTATCAGTACCAACATAAAATTCCGGGACCGGGACTGGGGCATCATACTGAAACCAGGACCGGGACTGGCATATTTGTTTATTGGGACTGGGACCGGTACCGCCTCAGTCCCGGAATTTTGCCAAGCCATCTACCGAGACTGTGGTCCCGTTTGAACCCTAGTTGGATGTTGATGAAGGATTAAACCTTAAAGAACATGTTTGACTTAGATGGAAAAAATTTATTGTGTTTATACTAGGGTGTCAAATTACCATTTTCTGCAGGCAAATTTGTGTTTTTGTTCCGTTTTCTGGCCACTGAATTTTTTTCTGTTTCTCTTTCCGTTTGCCTTCCACTAAATTTTTTTGTTTCTGTTTCCGTTTTCCAGCTCATTTTCTGTTTTCCAGCTAAATTTTAAGTTTTTCTGCTTTTTATCCATTTTCTGGCTCAATTTTCTTTTTTTTCACCTTTTTCCATTTCCTGGCTCAATTTTCTGTTTTTCCGCCTCATATTCCCTATTTCCAGCTCAACTGTCTGTTTTCTCTTTCAGCCAAACTGGTAAACATGCATGCAGGTTTTCAATTATGCCAAAAAAATCCATTTTCCATGAAATTTTCAGCAATTTTTACAATTCCCAGCAAATTTCAGCAAATTTTTTCTATTTTCTGGTAAAATTTCAGCAAATTTTCCTGTTTCCATGCGAATTTCATTTTTCCGTTTTCTGACATTGTTTTCCGTTTTCCGCCAAGTGCACAAATTTTTCCGTTTCTGTTTCCATTTTCCAGCAAGTGCAAAAAATGTTCCGTATAAATTTTTTTGCCACCCTAGTTTCTACTATGACGCTTCTATCTACCTATTACTCACTATCCGTGTTCGTAACTTCGTAGCACTTCTTCGTAACAGTTCGTAACTTTTGACAAGAGTGTGTGTGCGTGTGCGTGCGTGCGTGCGTGCGTGTGAATTGTGGCGTGGTGACGACACGTGAGGTATCAAATTCTCTATAACTATTCACGTTTGAAAGGCATTTTGAGTATGAATGAAGAACATTAATCGATCACAAAAAAATTATTATGTAATGCATATTCACAAACGCAGCACCGGCCCTTCTCTGACACGCTGCGACCCACTTCTTACTGGGGCTCCGACATCGAAAGGCACGCGCAGGACAGGTAAGATGCACAGAGCACAAGGGATGGAGAAAAATGTTTATATGAATTGAATTTTTCTCTCAAAACCTCCCACAAAATGATTACGGGCGAAACTATACAGCTGTAAATATAAAGCAAGTCACAGTTCTTTTGGTGTTTGTTGTGTAATTGTTTTGATGCCATGGGTAGCATTATAACTGGTGATTTCAGCCAAAAAATCCCCTTTTTAAATTCACTGCATATAGGTATTGTTTTTTATCCAATGCTCATGCCTTTAAGTGAAATTGGATATGGAAAAGTCATCAAATAAAGTTATCATTTTGAGAGTAATGTTTCATACTGCAAAAGTGTCTTGAGAAGCACATTGGCTGACCTTATAAACCACAACTAGTGACGAAAAAGCGCCATGGCGCTTTTGTGTCTTGGCGCGATAATGCTGTGGCGCCATTGGCGCGATTATGCTGTGGCGCCATTGGCGTGATTATGCTGTGGCGCCATTGGCGTGATTATGCTGTATCGCCATTGGCGCGATTATGCTGTGGCGCCATTGGCGTGATTATGCTGTGGCGCCATTGGCGTGATTATGCTGTATCGCCATTGGCGCGATTATGCTGTGGCGCCATTGGCGCTTGGCGCTATTTTTGTTTGACGCCAGGAACAAATTTCCTGGCGCTGGCGCTGGCGCTCGGTGCTAGCTCTAAAGCAGAAAGCGCCATGGCGCTTCTGCCGTTTGGCACCATTTTGCTCTGGCGCTTGGCCCCGAAGTCCTGGCGCTTTTTCCATCACTAACCACAATGCAACATGGCTAGTGAGTAGTGATGGAAATAAGTGCCATCACGCCAGGAGAGTTATTAAAAGTACCAAACTTTTTTCAAAGTATACGTAAACGTAAAGTATTTATGTTTTTGCTCACACCTTGAGTACAGAAAACGTAAAGTACAAATTTTTTACTTTTACTCATGTGTAAACGTGAGTAAACGTACTTTTTCCCTCCACAAAACGTAAACGTGAGTATTTTTGAGAAATGTCACTCCAATTTCACTCAAAATAACAAATTTTCATAACTTTTTGCATATTTTAAGCAAATTTTGGCAAGAAATGTGCTTTTATGTTCATTTTCAACTATTTTTCCAATGTTTTTTGGAAATTCTCTCATTTTTTTTCCTTTAATGCCTTCAAAAATCAACATAAAAAACTATCTGAAATACGTTTTCTGTACTCGCGTACTTTCAAAAAGTATATGTAAAAGCGAGTACAGGAACTTTTTCGGAGGAAACGTAAACGTATTTACTCTGTACTCGAGCATACGTATTTAAATGAGTAATAGTAAATGTTTTAACAACTATGCACGCCAGTGCACAGCTGCAGGAAGTGCTGAGATGTTGCACTGCACTTGGTTCTAAGTTCCCAAGCTCATTCCAATCAGTACAATAGTTGCACTATTTCAATGGGATACATGCTAAATCTTCTATTTAAGTATTAACCGAAATAAAGGCAACAAATTACCTGCAGAATTAATGACAAAGAAACTCCGACGTCGAAAGTGTCGCACCGTGGAACAAAACTAATGATGCTGCTGAGGCGCAGGGTGCTGCCGGGTTTGAGCTCCGTTTCGATCAAACGGAATGCATCAATCATTGCTGATGTCCGCGGCAGTAGTGGAGGTTTGTTTCGAAAATACCATATTTGCTTGAATAGTCCCCCCATTGAATAATTCCCCCCTCGAATAATCCCCCCTTAAAGATATTTAATCAGTTAGTTGTGCCAAATTTTAACAAAAATGGCACGTTTTGTGTTAAAAATACACGTTTCATGAAATGACTTGATAGAAAGTTGCTCGAGCACTTTGACGAAAGAATAAGCCCCCCCCTCGAATAATTCCCCCCTCAAAGGTCCATGACTAGTGATGGAAAAGCGCCACGGCGCTGGCGCCTGGCGCTAGCGCCAAAGCAAAAAGCGCCATGGCGCTTTTGGCGCTTGGCGCTAAAACGCTCTGGCGCCATTGGCGCTTGGCGCCGGGATCTCAGAAAGCGCCATGGCGCTTTTGGCGCTTGGCGCCATTTTCTGGTGGCGCTATTGGCGCCTGGCGCCGGCATTTTTAATGGCGCCAAAAAAGCGCCAACCTTGATTATAAAAATAGCGATGATATACTCCGGTTACTTTACACCTTGCACGCGTGGTTCCCGCTGGAAGTGTGCCAACAATGGGTTACGCGTGCGAGTTTCATAAAAAGATGACAAAATTGATTGTTGTTATAATGTTGTTCATTAACATATTCACATCGATGAATTTTTTCACTTTTTTATGGAAATCGCATGATTTAAAATTCATTGGCACGCTTCCAGCACAAGACATAAATCAGTGCGAGGGCAGAGTATCATGTCCGCCGAGTATACTGTGAAATTGAAACTCCAGTTGATCAACTTTGAGGGCGACTGAATAAATTTTGATTGATGTAAGAGTGTTGTAAGAGGTGATTTATTATTTTACAATTTTACATTACCGTATTTCCTCGAAATACCCCCCCCCCCTCGAAATACCCCCTCCCCCTCGAAATACCCCCCTCAAAATGGACACTATGAACTTATAAACCCCCCCCCCTCGAAATACCCCCCCCCCCAAATTTAGTGTATAGAGAACGTAAATGACAAAGGCTGCGGTTTGTCATCCCGGCAATGCAGAACACACGTTTAAAACGATGACTCTGTTATGTGAGAACAGTGTTTGTACTTTGTCTACACATTTATAAATGTCTTTAGAGTCTTATAAATGGCGATTTTTGTTGCATTTTTCGACGTCTGCGTACGTTTCAGACGACATTTTAGTACTGGGATTTCAAAAAATTTCTGGCGAAATAATAAATCCCCCTCGAAATACCCCCCCCCCCTCGTTTAACCCCCCCTCAAAATTCTCACTCTGAAAAAATAAACCCCCCAGGGGTATTTCGAGGAAATACGGTATTTATAAAAGATTGATTAATATTAGGAGACAACTTTATTTGCATTGAATTCAATTAAAGGTGTAAAATGGTGCTCTTTTCAAAGGTCCTCATATTTGTTTAAATACCTTAGTTCTCACAAAAATGTACTGGTATTGTATCCACCTTTATTCATTTTAAGCCTCAACTGATAAACATTGGTGATTAGATACAAGAGATGATTGATTTCAAGAAAATGGATTTTTTCTAATCACTGAATCCCCTTACAGAAGTTCCCTTCCCCCTTACATGGTTGATTGAGCTTAAATGGCCAAAGTTAAATAGACTACATCGACATCAGCAGTACGTCACAGTTATGTATTCATAACTCTAAAAACGAATTGAAGAAAAAAATTTTGGCGCTGGCGCTATTGGCGCTTGGCGCCATTACCCTCTTGCGCCATTGGCGCTTGGCGCTCAGGTCCAGAAAAGCGCCATGGCGCTTTTGGCGCTTGGCGCTATTTTGCTCTGGCGCCATTGGCGCTTGGCGCTGTAAGTAGGAAAAGCGCCATGGCGCTTTTGGCGCTTGGCGCTAAAAGCCTGGCGCTTTTTCCATCACTATCCATGACCAAGTTCAGGATGCTCGTTCCGCTGAGATCTTTCCTGGAGTTTCCATGTGCAATTTTCATGCTATCCAGTATCCATTCTACATTCATTTTTGTAGATGGCGAGAAGGCATGAAACGTGTCCCATACTAGGAAATATTTAGGCCATTTTCCATATCTCAGTTGTTTTTTTTAGATGGCAATACACATTTCAGAGCTGGAAAAATACTTCCCTACCAAGAATAAACTAATGAGTAACAGAAAAGTGGATAATTATCAATGGTCCACCCAATCTGATTTCATAAATAGGTATTCTCCATCGTTACTCAAAAAACAGACACCCAGCCTGCTAAAAAATACAAAGTGAAATCATCACGCTTCACAGAAACGCTATCAGGATCCCAGGAAGGTATCCCCCAAACGGAAAGCACAAAGGCTGCAGCAAGGACGATTAGTGGATCGTACAGTGCTGAAAAAAAGCCAAACATTTCGTTGGAAAAATTGGCGTTGAAAGTTGCACAGCCCACTGTCCCAATGGAGGATGACAATACAGTGATAAGTGTTCCAGTGGATGATGGTGGAACTAGGCTGTCAATTTTTAATTTTCTGATTGCTGCTACCAGTTTCCAAAAAGCAAAATTATCACCTTTCTGAGGGTTTCCTGACAATTAACAATATTTCACTTCCAATTTTCTGAATCATTTGTATTTCCTGGGTCAATTTTCTGTTTCTAGCAGATTTCTGACATGTACTTTTCTTTTCTACCATGTTTTTTTATGTTCTACTCCACTAAAAAGAACAGATTTTGCTTTCAATATACCCACATTTTGTGTGGCATATTTGAATTATTCTTCATAAACTTTTTTCTGTAGTTATTTTCTATATGTACAAACACGTGAGATGAAAACCCCTGAAAAAAACCATTGTTTTCAGTATTGTTTAAGTTCAATTCTTATGTCTGGTGCAGTGGTTGTGATCAATATGCTGCTGTTTCATCCAATTCAAAGGTATTGCATATATTTATACCGTATTTCCTCGTAATACCCCGTGGGGTTTATCATTTCTCCAGAAAATTGTGAGGGGAGTTAATTCATGGGGTCTATTTCGAGCGAGTATTATTTCGGCGTCTAAAGATTCCCTAAGGTATATAGATGGTACAATTCCTGTCCTAATGCAACTTATCCTCGTTGCTACATGTGTCCTGCGTCGACAGATCACGAATCGCCGTTTTTGTGATTTACATTATATTTACACTCAATTCGTGTGGGGGTGTTTCCAGCGTGTTCATTCGGCAGATGCCTCATTCATGACAAGCGAAACTTTTCACCTTTCCATTTTCCAATTTCCGGCAGGTGATTTTTTGACATCCAAGGTGAAACAGACCCACCGAAGCTTGAACTGAAGGTTTCCACTGTGGAAGATGGAACAGAGCCTGACAAGGTGGCAGTCCCAGACCCTGTAAGAGACCCTGTAAAGTGTGAAAGACCCTGCAAAATGTCATGTGTAATGTAATAGACCCTGTAAATTGACATGTGTCATGTTAAAGAGCCTGCAAAGTGTCAAATACCATGTAAAATACCATGTAAAGTGTCTGGTATCTAACGATGGCTTTTCGGAAAAAAAGTATTTAAATTTTTAAGTATTTTTTCTAAAGTGACTTTTCGAATTTTCGAATTTTTGCCCAAAATACTTTTTGAATTTCGAATTTAGTTTTCAAATTTTCGATTTTTTGGGTATTTCAATTCAATTCAGAGTGTTTACTCGGCGCGGACTCTTCAAGTCAAATGCAAGTAAAAATAACAACATACCCCCGTCGGCTACCCTTAACGCGGTCCTAATAGGTGAGATTGGGTAGTTTTCGAATGTTTTGGGTAGTTTTCAAATTTTTTTGGGTAGTTTTTTGATTTTTTCAAACAGTTTTCCAATTTTTTGGTCGAAAATTAGAGTTCAAGCTTTAAATGTAGTATTTGGGTGGGGATCATGTTTGTATAACTTTTTAAACCTTATTTTCACAGTTGTCTAGCATTTACATCAATCAAAGTTTATGGACCAGTTTATGATATCTTTGTTTCATTCTCTTATCATTACAAAAACAGGGAAAGACAATGAAACAAAACATTATCAAAATCAATGCCAATACATACAAATCATCTGTAGTTACTGCACACACTTTACAATTCTCTCAAATCATGAAGTCTTTTCTAATCTTTTGAAAAAAATCGATTTTTATGTGTTTTTTTCACCAGGTGCTCAAAAATTATAAAAGTACAAAAAATTTTGACAATTTCCAAATTTTCCAAACTTTTTTTGCCATCGTTACTGGTATCCAAATCTATCTGTATCATATCCTAATTCTATATCCAAAGATTTGGATATGATACAATATAATTTGGATACGCATGACACTTCACACAGTCTTTTACATGACACATGATATTTTATAGGGTCTTTTACATGACACATGACATTTTACAGTGTCTTTTACACTTTACAGGGTTTTTTACAGGTCTGGGACTGCCCCCTGGTCACTGCAGAGGGTGGCGGGACTAACCTTGAAAATATCACACAAAAGGCAAGCCTAGCGGACGACGACACGGAACCCGATAAACTTTCAGTGGAAACTGCACTGTTAGCAGATAATGGAGGAGATTTTGAAGTGGCCTCGCTGAATGATGATGATGATAATGATGATGATGAATTGCCATAAGTGATAGCTGTAAAGGATAGTGAAAGAAAGGCGATGTGAAATTTGAAGGATGATTTTTGACTATTAGTTTTCTGAATGTTTTGACTTTATGAGATTCTTTCGAATAAAACATTTCATTTCGATGTCTTTAATTTGTGCTTCACCAAAATACAGAACCACGCATGTTTGGTGACTTCAAAAACACTTTGACATACTTCCAGTGTCCGGAACGGATCAGTTTACAGAGAAGGCTTCTGCAGCCATTCAAATTCAAACGTTACATTTTCTGGCGCGGTTTGACTTCAGCCGTCCGCCGCTAGTCAACTGATTTCACTTCCCATGAAACGTGTAAGTGGAAAAGTGCACCTAAAAACGTGTAAAATGCAGCGCTGCGCCCAAATCCGCCCAAACAGCTGGTTCCATGAAATTAGTACTTGGAAATTAAGGAAGGTTAATTTCTAGACAAAAGTTGGTGTGTTCCTATGCAAATGTATTGTCAAGCGACGAAGAGAATTTTATAACTTTTCGAAATTGAATTTCGATTTGCTCATATAAAATGTTAAACAGCGTTCGGATCAGGTCCGGCAGTCAGTTTCTGACCTGACTGCTGTCGCCATAACTCCCGCTGTGGTGGGAATTAAGAGATGAAAATTGGGTGGGACGTAGCCGACATTCCCCCCCTACTATACTCTAACGCAGGGGCGACGGCGACCCCCCTAAGTGTGGGTCGCCGTATACGCGCAAAAATTTTAACAGAATTTCGCTGTCCGCGTCAAGTCCGGCACCCAGTGGTTTTTCAGAAATGCGGACACGAAATAGCTGAAATTTTGGGGGGTTATCGTCAACATCCTGTGGCACCATCGACTCACCAAAAGTGTCGCTCACTGCGTATACCGCGCTGTTTTTTACAGATACAGTGTACGCATCAGGTCCAGGAACAACTTGCGTTTCACCCAGCCAAATTCACTTTAAATATATGTTTTATTAGACACTTGAAAAGTTGGTTTAGGATGCCCTCTAGGGAAGGGTTTAAGGTATAAAATTGCATAAAAAAACCTTACCCCAAAAATGCCCCACTAAGGAATTTTAATGGGGGCGAATGTGATGAAGTCATTTATGACATCATCACCATACAAATTTGTACTGTGATGATGTCATAGGTGATGTCAGAACAATCACCCGCATTAAAATTCCTTAGTGGCGCATTTTTGGGGCAAAGTATTTTACGCAACTTTATACCTTAAACCCTTACCTAGAGGGCATCCTAAACCAACTTTTAAAGTGTCTAACAAAAAAAATATTTTTTAAGTGAATTTTTAGGATGCAACTGTGGGGGCATTGCTAAAATATCGCTTAACAGGTAACTTCACTGCATTGTACAGTATCGTATGGGTCTGTAGAACTGTAAAACTGCATTAGATGACTGCATTGAGCATTTTTGAAAAAATTTATAGGGTGCCGGACCTGATGCAGACAGCACATTTATTAAAAACGCGTTATACCTGCTAGCGAAACCTTTGGTGGGTTGCCGGCGCCCGCCATTTAGTGTACAGTAAGGGGAGGGGTGTCGGCTATATCCCCCCAGTTTCAGCTTTGTCCTGTCCGCGTTTCTGGAGTGATGGCACCCGAAGTGATGAAAAACCACTGGGTGCCGGACTTGACGCGGACAGCGAAATTCTGTAGAAAATTTTGCGCTATACGGCGACCCACAGTTAAGGGGGTCGCCGTCGCCCCTGCGTTGGAGTATAGTAGGGGGAATGTCGGCTACGTCCCACCCAAATTTCATCTCTTAATTCACCCCACAGCGGGAGTTATAGCGCCAGCAGTCAGGTCAGAAACTGACTGCCGGACCTGATCCGAACGCTGTTTATTTTGATATTTATAGAACTGTTTACGTACAGACGCATAGGTACATACACTTTTTGGATCGTTCTATTTTTTGTTACTGTTATTTATCTATCAATCCAAGAGTGAATTCAAAATTTCAGGTAAATTTAGAGAAAAATGAGCCAAGAAACTCTCAGCAACGAGAAGCTAACATCAGGCGAAAAGAAAGCAGGTAAAATAAGCGACTGTCGACTAGTGATGTAAAAAGCGCCAGGACTTTGGTGACATGGCGCTTTTTGCTTTGGTGCTAGCGCCAAGCGCCAGCGCCAGGCATTTTTGGCAAAAATAGCGCCAAAAGCACCATGACGCTTTTCATGGGCATGGCGCCAAGCGCTAATGTCGCCACAGCACGATAGCTCCAAGCGCCAAAAGCGCCATGGCGCTTTTTGCTTTGGCGCTGGCGCCATGTCGCTTTTACATCACTACTGACGACTGTATTTTTAGGCAATCCGTCTAACACCAATGTACTGCCAAAAGCGCGTTCCCGGTTTCCTGGCATGCAAATTAGGTACACATGTTTACCCCCCCCCCCCCCGCTTCCCAGGCTCCTTAGAGAATGCATTTAGCCCGCCTGGTAGTGACGAGCCTGTATCAGCTGCACCCAAAAGCGGTACTTGGACGAGAATTTCCAATACTGCGAAAGCGTTTATCCACAGAAAAATTGGTCAGGGCGATGGTGCCCACGAAGCTGTAAGTTCAGCGCACTTAAATAGATGGTTGTAAGGGTGAAAAATATACTTTATTTTGGTGATCTTGGTTTGCTACTTGCCAATCCTCTCATCAATAGTACCGTGCCGTACGCGCAGACCTGGACGGGCTCGGTGTCGCGAGGACACTGGGATCATCACACAGAGTTCATCCTATCCACTTTGGGGTGCTGCGTCGGCCTCGGAAACTTGTGGAGGTTCCCGTTCCTTTGCTACGCGAATGGCGCGGGCGCCTTCCTGGTGCCCTACACGCTGGCGCTCGTCATCGTGGGCATACCGCTGTTCTACTTGGAGACTGCGCTCGGCCAGTTCTGCAGCAGGGGCGCCAATGTCGCCTGGGCCAGATTGTGCCCACTGTTCAGGGGGATCGGTGAGTTGTTAAATATACTCCGCGGACCGGATATTCTACACTCACACATTTATGTCCCTTCGCCAGCTGAAAACTTATGAACCAACATTTCACAAAAATAAAAAAGAAATAATACTGTGTACCAGTGCTACTTTAGAGTGCTACCATTTTGTTACTACTGACTGTTACTACAATCTTGTTTTGCCACAACTATACTCCGGTTACTTTACACCCTGCACGCGTGGTTCCCGCTGGAAGTGTGCCAACGATGGTTAACGCGTCCGAGTTTCATAAAAAGATGACAAAATTGATTGTTGTTATAATGTTATTCATTAACACATTCACATCGATGAAATTTTTTTCATATTTTTACGGAAATCGCATGATTTAATAATCATTGGCACGCTTCCAACACGAGACATAAATCAGTGCGAGGGCAGAGTATCACGTACGCCGAGTATACTTTGTGAGTATCCAGGGGTAGGATGTAAGAACACTTAATGGATACTGTGTGAATTCGGCTTCATGCATCCAGTGGTGTTTTGATAATCTTTTTATGTATTGTTATTTATGCATCTATGCACGCAACGTTATGTATTCTCAACAACCCTATCATCTCCCCACTTTCAGGCTGGGGCATGCTGAGCTCATCTGCACTGACAACTGTGTACTACAACACAATCATCGCCTGGTACATAGCATCATTTGGGAGTGACATTCTAGGGGGTCTATTCAGCCTTCGCCAGTGGTCATTAATTGTTTAGTGAAGGTTTCACAGCATCAATAACTTCATTACTGTGATGAGTAGTATTAATGTTATGAAAAGTAAAGATCCAGTTGTCTTTTATGAACATTTTTTTAGATATCAAAAAAATGTGCCTAGTCTTTGGCTGAGAAATTGTTCTTCGGTGAAGTGTAAAATACACAGATAAAACTTCTTGTTGACTAGATATTGGTATTATTTTTTGTTATGTACACATTGTTTACAGGGCCCTCTCTAACCCTTTCGAGGTTTCGCCCTTCCCGACCACAAATAAACCGGGTGTGCATCATTTCAAATTCTAGCCATTACATATGCTGTGGAAAAGCTCACTTTGTATGCTGCAGTGCCTCATTTCAAATGCCAAAGTGCTACAGTTGAATTTTGTTTCAATTTTGTTTTGAATATGAGAATGTGCAATCAGTTGAATAATTAGTTGACTTAGGTTTAGTTAGTCAGTTAGTCAAAAATCATGACTGAGAAGCGGCCACTGTATGTTTCTATACATGATCAGATATATGGCTTGTTATTGAAAAATGATGAATCTGTTAAAAGCGTAAAGTGTAGCATCCGTGTATCCATTCATTAAATTGTAGCTAATTGGCACATCAAGTGATGCCTCACAGCATATGAAATGAGCTTTTTCGCAGCATATGAAACGACTACCATATGAAACGGTCTGGCCTCAAATAAACCTGGTTAACACACCCTTAAAAAGCCATATCCAAATTATGCTATGCTGGTGCCTCATGTATTTATTCTACTCGTTTCAGTCGCCCATGCCCTGGGCCACCTGCCTCGAGGGAGACTATGCCAGCGGGCGTGAGTTTATGCTACCTTCATCACATCGGATTGGTTATCGCCTCTTTCTCTGCCTCTTGCAGTGTGCTACACCGATCAAGACAGCAAGGGATTTTGTGGCCCTCTGCAGGACGCCGACAACCCACCCAACTACTGCACATTTTACTTGAACAGGCGAGAGTGAGTGTGGGCCAAAATGTCAAAGTCTGCATGTTGAACACTTTTTGTTGAATTGTAGACTGAGTTATTGAAATTCTAACTTTGTACGGCCAAGGAAACACCCAAAAATTCAAAGGGCCTGTGCCATTACGCATGTAAACCCATCATGCATGTAGAACCAGCATGCATTTTATTATACCTGGCATACTGAAAATAGGCAATAAAACACATGATAGGGTTGGGAATTTTCGGCTTCGGGTATCGGGTATCGGGTCCAAAAAATTTCGGGTCGGGTATCGGGTATCGGTTCCAAAAATTTTGCGGGTATCAGCTTCGGGTTCGGGTATTGAGGTTGGGTATCGGGTCGGGTTTTCTGGTCCAAATGGTATCGGGTAATAAAATCATCTGGTATTGGACAAAACTGCAAAAAAACAGCATAGTGTTGTGTATCTATCACAAAGAGTATAATTAAGTGCAAATACACATGTGGAAATGCAGCAGTTTTTCCAAAAAATCATGTTGCTCAAGAAAAAAACATGACCATTGAATTGATACATAGAACATTGTATTTGGAGAGACCTAGGAGGGGGTCCATCAACCATGGGTCCAAGATTGTATTCTGGGACTTTATTTGACTGAACTGAGCTTACTTTATAAATGAGACATAGTCACCAATCATTGAAACAACACCTTCACTGGTTCGCACAACCGAACTCACCTACCGCACCTACTCAACTATAGCTACATTTTTTGGTGGATACCATCACACCATGGTGACTCAGGCCCCCAAAAATAGTGAAAACAATTTTTGGGAAATTCAGATAGGTAAGTCCAAAGTGTCTACCTCTGCATGCTTTGATAATAACTGCCCAAGCCATTGTACTGTAAACCTCACAATCAGTGCAACTGAACACCGTTTCAGGGGAAAATGGAATGAAGTGCACCTAGATATCAAGCACTCATTTTGACTAAGGAAAATGCAACTATCTGCACCATGTTCAATTTGACCAAATTGATATTGAGCATCTTTATGCTAATTGGCAGCAAGCCAAATGTGATTTTTTAAATGTGAATGAAAATATGCACCACATAATAAAATAAGATCTGGAATAATTGAAACTAACCAATTAGATGAAAGTGTCTTAACTACAACTGCACAAAACTGAAAGTTGTATTTAAAACTTCCAAACTGCTTGAAAGATTGAACTGTGGAGAATTTTTGCAGGTATTTTCAGGTATTAAGTGCGGGTTCGGGTATTGAGGTCGGTTATCAGGTTCAGGTTTGGGTAGTAGTTTCGGGTTCGGGTATCGGGTTTTGGTTCCAAAAAATGTGCGGGTATCGGGTTCGGGTCGGGTTGGGTCGGGTCGGGTTCCCAACCCTAACACATGACCTAGTGATTTTGAAGGTGAAAATTTATAAAAAGTATGAAAATTTGCGATTTTGGATGAAAATTGGGATAAAATTACTCAAAAGCGCTCCAGATAGCTATATAGCTGGGCAAATTGCGGGGGGGGGGGGTGTTCAGGTGAAAGTAGCCAAAAAATTTCCTCTGGGATAGATAAATAGCTGGGCGGCTTGGAGTAGGGTTATCTGCCCCCCTTTCTTGCTCCTGCAGGTATTCTGTGTCTATAATGGGTCTACATACATGCATGATGACTTTACATGCGGTATAGGCTGGTTGACCTGATTGCATAATGAGGAAGTCTGTTATGGTTGATGATTGTCATTGGCAGCAAAGCCAATTTTGTCATAGGTTACAAAGCCAATTAGTTGTCACACATGTTAAATATTCCATTGTCATCATAAAAAGGTCAGTGATAACTGCACGCGCCTTGAACACTTTTTCAGATGGTTTGTCATCGTTAAGTCAGAGTTACAGCATAACGAGATATCCAACCCCAAATTGACATGTTGAAAGAATTAGCCGATATCTACACCGTGTCCAAAAATTATCCGAAAAACTCCAGTAGTTTTCGAAATATAAATTTCAAATAACAATTTCGCCATTTGTTCGCAATTCTAATGAGAAATGTTGCTGAAAATAGCAAAAATTGTAATTTTGATTTACCGTATTTCCTCGAAATACCCCCCCCCCCCTCTCGAAATACCCCCCCCCCCCTCAAAATGGACACTATGAACTTATAAACCCCCCCCCCTCGAAATACCCCCCAAATTTAGTGTATAGAGAACGTAAATGACAAAGGCTGCGGTTTGTCATCTGGGTAATGCAAAACACACGTTAAAAACGATTGCTCTGTTATGTGAGAACAGTGATTATACGTCTACACACTTATACAAGTCTTTTGAGTCTTATAAATGGCGATTTTTGTTGCATTTTCGACGTCTGCGTACGTTTCAGACGACAATTTAGTACTTGGTTTTCAAAAAATTTCTGGCGAAAAAATACCCCCCCCCTCGTTTAACCCCCCCTCAAAATTCTCACTCTGAAAAAATAAACCCCCCGGGGGTATTTCGAGGAAATACGGTATATCTTAAGAACCACTGGAGCTTTTTGGATAATTTTTGGACACGATGTAGATGTCGGTTAGTGCTTTCAACATTTCAATTTGAGGATGGATCTCTCTAAGCGTTCGGAGTATTGCTAATTTGTCGACACTGAATTTGTAGCTTCATCACCTATTTGTCATTGTGTTGTAACTCCGGCTTAAGTCTCAACTTTGCAGCTACCACTACAGCTGTGAATCAGTCGCTTTGATGAAAGGAGCTTTTCAATGGCAGTGCCACAATGTCACTAACGACTCAGTTATAGATTTGCTGGACCTTTATGAAGATTATGTTCCCGCTGTCAACAACAAGTATTTCAACATCACAAAGGGTGATGAGCATTGGGTCGATTGTAGCAATACAACGCACAATTGTTTCGTGAATGCATCTGTGTTTTTCAGCCAGATTGCACCATACATAGACCTGCGATTGCCTGGAGAGGACTTTTTCGAGTCAGTGTTTTTTTAATGGATGTGGAAGTTTATGTATTTAATTATGAGAACTGCCTTTGTGCCATTGTGGACTCTGTCTGTCTATACTTAAATATGCCTTTGCTCCATGGATGTTGGCATTATAATCAGAAACCCGAGCACCAGCATATTTGATCGGATCCTATACTATGTTTATGATAAACCGATTTTCTCAAATAGTTCTCCATTATCTTGAAGATAATAAAAGAATCTGAGGGTATCAATCAGAGTTCATGCCGGTTCATGCATGTTTATCAAAATGCTGCGGCCGTTTTTCGTCTAATAGAAGGGTGCCCTTTTATTTTTTCTTCAAATCTTTTACTCACCATTCTATTGAGATTTTCGGAATGCAATCAAAAACACAACAATTTTAACTGCGCAGCAATGGCATATACAACATGCGCAAAGCCGACGGATTGAACTTGGGTGGGTTGAACTGGAAGCTATTCGGAGCATCCGCTGTCATATGGATAGCCACGTACTTTTGTGTGATGTTTGGCATTCAAACAATAGGTCAGTTCGTTTGCACCAGAGTTGTTAAAAGTACTGAACTTTTTTCAAAGTAAACGTAAACGTAAAGTATTTTATTTTTACTCAGCCTTGAGTACAGGAAACGTAAAGTATTTTTTAAATACTTTTACACTGCGTAAAACGTGAGTAAAATACTTTTTTTAAGAGAAAATGTAAAACTGGGTGTTTTTTCTCACATTAACGTAAAATGAGTATTTTTCTCATATGAAATGTTGAAGTGAGTTTTTTTTCTCACAGAAAACGTAAAAATCAGATGTTTTGCCAATTTTTACTCTAGAATACATCAAATATGTGGGGTTTTTTCCCTGTTAACTATTTCTTAGGAAAATGTCTTATTTTAGTCACACTCTGTCTGTCAAAATGTCACCTTCTATGTCCCGCTTAATTACGTTTTCGGTACTCGCGTACTTTTAAAAAGTACGCGAGTAAGTGCGTACCGGTATTTTTTCAGGAGGAAGCGTAAACGTATTTACGCAGTACTCGAGTATCTGTATTTATCGAGTAAACGTAAATACGTTTTATCAACTATGGTTTGCACAATAGTGTTGTACTGCAGGTGCATGTACCTAAGTCCCAAATAGTCTATACATTTACACTATGCAGGCAAAGTTGTCTATGTAACCGTGATTGCCCCGTTAATTTCTCTGGGAATAATTTGCATTGCATGCATGGCTCAGAAGAACGCAGATGAGGGAATACTGTGGTACCTGACACCGCAGTTTGGTGCACTTCTCAGTCCAAATGTGAGTTCGCCCTATGAATGATCAGTGTCTATTACCTACCAAAAGTATGCAAATTGAAATTTGATGATGCTCTGAGGCAGTGTTGTTAAAATACCGGTATTTTTAGAAAACGTAAATGTAAACTTAGGGTAAATACGTTTTACAAATTAAAAGTATAAATACTTATTGTAAGGTATTTTTAAAATACCAACGAATACATTTAAAAAATGTAAACGTAAAAATTTTTATACATGTACATGGTCCGGCTGAAAAGTCCCTGGGCAGTGCTCGCCATTCGCGCTAGGGGTAAGCTAAGGTCATAAAATTTTGACAGGTTAAAATACCAGGTGTTTTGAGTTACCACCCAAAATCTCACCCCTCTAGCTCCACCCACTGCGGAACTGTGGGGGTTACAATTTCGGTCATCTTGTACTGATGTACAAATGGTGCTCTAGCTCAATGCTGCTTTAAGTTGTGATCATGAAACTTTGGCTAGTGTAAGCCACCAGTGTTGGCAATGTGCCAGAACTAACCAAAGATTAGCTATGATATCATAAGCCTAGTTCATATTGTCATTACTGTCACTACTCTCACTACCAAATTCATCATTCTGCCTCTCCTTCTCAAAAAGTGGTTAATACAGGATGCATTTTGCATACACACTGCTGTTCAACACAGGTAATGTGTCCACTACAGATTAGTAATGAAACAGGGAAATTTTAAACACATAACTCACTTACTGCACATTTCAAAACAACATTAAAATCACTGCATTACAACATGATCTCAGATGATCAACAAAAACATCCACCACAGTTCCCACGTTTCTTGCACATCACCCTGATCTGCATATTAATTTGACCTTAATAGCAATGATGTTGATAAAAGTGTTGAATATTATCAGCACATTACCAACACTGGTGGCTTACACTAGCCAAAGTTTCATGATCACAACTTGAAGCAGCATTGAGCTAGAGCACCATATTTGTACATCAGTACAAAATGACCGAAATTGTAACCCCCACAGTTCCGCAGTGGGTGGAGCTAGACGGGTGAGATTTTGGGTGGTAACTCAAAACACCTGGTATCTTAACCTGTCAAAATTTTATGACCGTAGCTTACCCCTAGCGCGAATGGCGAGCACTGCCCGGGGACTTTTCAGCCCGACCATGTAGACATGTAGTGTTTGGAC
The DNA here is from genome assembly GCA_964036195.1 of Sphaerolaimus hirsutus. Lineage (NCBI taxonomy): Eukaryota > Metazoa > Nematoda > Chromadorea > Monhysterida > Sphaerolaimidae > Sphaerolaimus > Sphaerolaimus hirsutus. The sequence continues at coordinate 10,856,708 of OZ038459.1, forward strand.
ATATGAACACATTAATGCAATCATGTCACATCATTTCCATCTCCATGCACGGTTTGTGAACACAACGCAGGCATGGTTCTTGGCTGCCACCCAGATTGTGTACACACACGATTTGTGCCATGGCGTCATCACTGGTCTGGCTAGTTACAACACATTCAATACAAATGTATGGACATCTACACTGATTATTACTTCCGCGTTGGTTACTTCTTTCGGCTTTTTCACCTGATTATTATGAAATATTTTGAAGACTACAATTCCTGACATGTTTCATGTCTTTCCTTGAGGGGAGGGGGGCTGCTGAACTTACGCTGCAGAAGGCACCCCTGCAAAAAAGTTGTTAAATGGCCAATTGGCGGTGTCCATTGTGGACGACTCCTGAGAGTCCATGATGCCTCTGCAAACTATGTAGAAACTCAGCGCAAATTCGTTTTACGTGAAGAATTGAAGATCTTCAACACAAATTTGCTCCCAATTCGCAGAAATTGCGGGACATCGTTCTTTGCTGGTATGACAGTTTTCGCCGCGCTTGGCTACTTGGTGCACGCTAGCAAGCGTCCCATGAGTGAAATTGGCACACAGGTAAGGCCCTCTGGGTGACATACGCACTGTGTGACCAGTACCCCTGAAGCTGGAGTTACAGCACATCAATAAATAAAAGGCGATACAAGAAATGTGGTAACGACAAATTACAAATACACAGGAACGCTTAGAGATATCTATCCCCCAAATTGATCTATTGACAGCACTACCGATATCTACATCGTGTTCAAAAATTGTCCAGAGAGCTCCAGTGGTTCTTTAGATATTAATTTAAATTAAAAAGTTCGCTATTTGTCAGCATTGGCAACATTACTCGGGTTCGGAATTGCCGACAAATAGCGAAATTTTGGTTTATAATTGATATTTCCAGAACCACTGGTACTTTTTGGATAATTTTTGGAAACGATGTAGATATCGGTTAGTGCTTTCAACGTATCAATTTGGGGATGGATATATTCAAGCATCCTTGAGTATTTGTAATTTGTCGCCACTGAATTTGCCGCTTTTCCATTTGTCATTCCACCGCTTCATCTCAGAGCTCTACACTGGCATTCTCGGTAATTTGCGATGCACTCAGTCGCTGGCCCGCCAGCGGATTCTGGTGCTCGCTATATTTCACAATGGTTATTTTTCTGGGCATCGACACCCAGGTGTGCTTTCATTGGATACAATCTCTTGGCTTGACTTATCAATATGCGTCTGGCAAGCTGAACTTTTCGAAACTACCCCTCCGCCTGCGCAGGCGCCTATGATCGACGCTGTCGCCACGGCGATTATGGACGATTTTCCGGCGCTGCGAAAATACAAGCCGGTGGTGATCCTGTGCACTTGCATTTGCTTGTTCCTGCTCTCCGTGCCAACTTTGCTCAACGGCGGCGACATCATGGTCAATTTGCTGCTCACGTTTGCGACTGGCGCATGCGTGCTTTTCCTGGGAGCGCTGCAGCCGTTGGTTGTGTGCTATGTTTATGGTAAGTGTGAAAACAATTTTACTTCAGTGCCACCCAATTCAATGCAGTATTTATGCCATACAGCGGGAGAAAATCTAAAGAATCTAAAAAATCTAAACAAGCGACCTGTGGCCACCCCCAGAGACCCTGTAAAATCTAAAATGTTATGCAAAGTGTAAAAAGTCATGAAAAATTCTATTAAAACGGTATAAAAACAAAAGTCAACATTTCACAGGGTATTTTATGTGACCTTTGACATTCTGCATAACATGATATTTTAGAGAAATCTTCACAGGTCTGAGGCGTTTCATGGGTGATCTACATGATATGATGGGTGAATCAAACTCAAAGTTCGTCAGGTCAATCGCTCATGTATTTGGCCCGTATGGCTGGTACCTCCGCATAACATGGATGTTTCTCACACCCTTTTTTCTCATTGTGAGTGAACTTTCAAAACATTTTGCGGAAGAAAGGTGCCATGTCGCCCCTTTTTCCAAATAAATTGATATATTAAGGTGTAAACTAAGTTTCTTATCTTTTTTGCGATCTCATAGAAATGCACATTTCTGCGTCCCATTCTGTTGCCCTTCGAGTATGTTGGGATTTGGGGTCTGGGCTATGACGAAAAAATTTTGTTTCCTCGAATAATCCCCCAGTCCCGAGATAAGGGGGGTCTATAAAGAGATGATCATTTTCCATAGCCGATGTGGACACTGACGTTTGAAGCTTGATAAATTGGCCATTTCTGGGCCGACTTTTTTAATCAACGCTTAAAATGATTGAGACGACCTGTAGATTCCAGTTTTTTTGTTGAATTAGTGATGTCTAAACTCCGTATGCCGATTTGACCCGGTTTTTGAACACGGCAAAAACTTTTTTCTGAACATGCTAGCGTATAGCTTAGACTAAAAGAACTCATCTGGCCCAAAAAAAATTTTCAATATCTTTTTCCAATCAAAAGTTATAGCACTTTTAACTCTAAGCTTAGACAGAGTTTAGACGGAGTTTAGACATCACTTATCCGACCACAAAACTGGAATCTACAGGTCGTTACGATCATTTTAAGTGTTGAATGAATAAAATCTGCCTAGAAATGGCCGATTTATCAATCTTCAAAAGTCAGTGTCCACATCGGCCATGGAAATGACCGCCTTTTTATAGACCCCCCCCCTTATCTCGTGACTGGGGGATTATTCGAGGGAACAAAAATTTTTCGTCATAGCCCAGACCCCAAATCCCAACATACTCGAAGGGCATCAAAATCGGCCGATGTACAACACAATGGGACGCATAAATGTGAAATCTATGAGATCGCAAAAAAAGATAAGAAACTTTGTTTACACCCTAATAGGTAAAGTTGTTGATTTACACCCAGTCACGAAGCAGCTGGGTGTAAAGTTGAGCCAGTACAACTTGTACTGTACTAGAAAGAGTTGTTAAAATATTGTTATACACTAGCGGCCAGAATAGTTGAGACTTTTCACCATAGAGAAATGTGAGGCTGAGGCCTGGGGGTCCACCACATTTTTGTTGCTTCTCAGTCGTTGTCCCTGGCCCAATTTTGATGCTGTTTGAGTATGTTGGCTTTTCAGGTCGGGACGATGACTAAAAAAATTTGTTTGCTTGAATAATCCCCCAGTGACCAGATAAGGGGGGTCTATAAAAAGGTGGTCAATAAAATTTAAAAAAATCTGGCCAATCTGGGTGATTGACTTTGACGCTTAATAACTTGGCCATTTCTGGGCCGATTTGGATCATTCAACTCTTACAATGATCAGGACAACCTGAATATTACATTTTTGCCATCAGATTACCATATTTCTTATTTGACCATTATATTTCTTACCAGATTTGAATTCCTTAAATATCGTGCGTGGGGCGCGCCACTCATTGTAATTCCGCGGCGCACATTTTTCCATTGCATTGCTGTACGCAGGAAACCAGCAAAAAGCCTAAATATGTATAGACGTGTATTTGAAGGTGTTTTGGAAGTTGAATCCGCCAAATTTGGATGTGTTTCCATGTATAACACCCCCGACCTGACACCCTGGTGTTATACAAGTTTTGAAAAAAGGTTGCTGGGAAAGGTCTCAATTTTGTATAGCACCTGGGTGCTTTACATGGAGAAATACATTAGTGATGTATAAATATCGTATGCCGATTTGACCAATTTTTCAACACAAAAAAATAATATTTTTTTCTGAACATGCTATAATATACTCTTGATTGAGAGAAACACAATACCAACAAATCAGATCGATATCTCTTACCAGTCAAAAGTTATAGCCCTTCAAACTTCTGCCTTTCATCCGTATCAATAACCGCAGGCCCAAATCGATATATGCACAATCTACATCAACGATTTGACCTCAAAAATGAACTCTCCAGCTATTTGTGATCATTTTAAAAGTCGATTGACAAAAATCGGTCGACAAATGAACAAGTAATTGACATGCAAATTTTGGTATTTCTGGGCGACACCCAAATTTTTTTAGGAAAAATTTACTTTTTCAGACCCACCATATCTTGGGTCAGGGGAGTCATAGAAAGATGCCACCGATTTTCACGTTAGCCCCGACACAAAATTACATTATATTCAAATATCAACTATTTTCGCTCAGCGGTTGAGTAGTGACGTGCATGCAAACAGTCGGACCTCACCTGGACAAATTTCCCCTATGAGACAACGGTGGAGAGTCTTCACTGTTATGGCCGCCAGTGACGAAAAATGTGGCGGTGACGCAGTGATTGTCACCGCTTGCTTTTGGGATGTCACTGCCACAAAATGAAGTGTCATCGCGGTGACAATCACCGCCACATTTATTGAACGGTGATTCAGGGCACGATCTTTTAGACACATTCCATAATCAAAATTCTGTAAATAGAAGCGCAAGCAAATAGCTGACGCCGAATTAGCATTTGATACGCATAAAAACGTTCACGCTGCCGTCTCGCCTGCCCCTTTGCACACAGCCGTGTGAGGAAAATTCAAATCGTTTTGTTGTACACAAACACGGGAAGGTGGGCATTGCAAGCAATGTGATAGCGGTTTGCCCTAGCTTTTGGGATTTTGGTTTTCACATGCTTTACCGGTGTAATTTTGAGAATGAGAATCATTCAGTGTGCACAATTTTGTGACATCGATCTTTAATGCTTGTTTTCTTTGAAATTTTTGCCTCAGGAATTTTATAATTTATTTATTTTTTAGCTAATTTCTCACTTTTTTCTTTCTACACATTGAAAAAGCCCGTCTATTGTATTTGAACCCCTGTGAAACACCCAACCTCCCTCGAAAAAATTGTTTCTGTTGTCTATCCTTCCGGAGGAGCGATTTGCTATCGACCGTATTCGCTCGAAATACCATCCCCCCAATTGAGTGTAAAGAGAACGTAAATGACAGAAGGTACAGTTTGTGATCAAGGCCAGTGGCGTAGCCAGGGGGGGGCGGCCGCCCCCCCCCCCTTCCCGGGCCAGACAGAAAATTTGCCGGAAATGGCACCTTTCTGTGTCGATTTTGTAGGTTGCACATAGCACATAAATCAGCACATAGCAACTCCAGGGGCGGTCATCCCGGCACGTGTAGCCAACCCCCCACGATACCCACCTATGGTATCCAAATGTTTTGTACATCTGCCATTTTGAAATTTTGGCCACATTAGTCATGGAGCGAAAAAGTCCCAACTATTCTGCGTGCTAGTGTATTAGAACTGTGTATAACGAACAGTCTAAGTGAACAGTGAACAGTCTAAGTACTTATAATTGTCTATAGAGTCTCATACATGGTTTTTGTTGACATTTTGTTGACGGTTTTCAACATCTGTGTACGTTACAAACAACAATTTAGTATTGGGTTTTCAAATAATTTCTGACGAAATAGTAAACCCCCACTCTAAATACCCCACCCGTCATTGTTTTTAACGTGTGTTCTGCATTGCCCTGATGACAAACAGTTTGTCAAATGACAAATGCTTTTGTCATTTAGGTTCTCTTTACACTTATTTGGGGGGTATTTCGAGGGGGGTTATAGATTCATTGTCCATTTTGAGGAGGGTATTTCGAGAGGGGGGGGGCTATTTCGAGGATTTACGGTATACCTACCTATATAATTTGGAATCACTGCCTCAAAAATGCCTGTCACTAACTGTCACCGCCAGAATTTTGGACCTTTTTTCGTCTATGATGGCCGCTAGTGCACTAATCCGACTGAACACTAAAAAATGAGTTACCACAATATTCTGTTCCATAAAGTCACATGGGAAATTGTGTACCAAATTCACTCAACGATCACAGTGAGAGCAATATTATGTGATAAGAAAAACTTTGTTTTTTTTACAGATTGGATCTGCGATATTTTTCATGTGAGGCAATATTAAACTGAATTAATGAAGCTAATTTCTCACTTGTGTTCTCAATATCACTGTAGAAAATTTCCTGGGAACTGCTGAACATGCTCAAGTCATAAAATTTGCGAATCATTGAGAACTTGATCTCATTTAAATATAATAATATTTCTCAGAAAAACCTGGAGAAAATATGAATAAATTTTAAATTTTCTGCTATATTCCGAAATTAAAAATATTAGGTTGTAAACTAAATAACCTTATTTTTTTGCGATTTCACATTCATGGGCCCCATTCTGTTGTACATTGGCGGATATAAATGCCGTTCGAGTATGTTGGGGTTTGGGGTTGGGGCTATGACGAAATCTTTTTGTTTCCTTGAATAATCCCCCAGTCCCGAAATAAGGGGGGTCTATAAAAACATGGTCATTTTGCATTGCCGATCTTGCTGATTGAGTTAGAAGCTTAATAACTCATTCATTTCTAGGCCAATTTGGACCGTTTAACACTTAAAATGATCGGGACAACCATCAGATTCTATTTTTGAGGTCGTATTGGTGATGCCAGAATTCCTTATGCCGATTTGACCCGGTTTTTAGACGAATAAAATAAAGTTAACTGAACATGCTATCGTTTACTTTACACCATAAGAAGTCGTATACCAAAAGAATGAGTTCAATATCTCTTTCCAATAAAAAGTTATAGCACTTCAAACATTCGCCTCCCATCCACATAAATAACCGCATGAAGAATGATGTGTGCAATGTCAAAACTCCAGATCCGTTTGTCAGCCGATTTTCACCGATGAACACTTAAAATTATCTCAATAACCTGGAGATCCCATTGTGATGCTCAGGTTATCTCTATGCATTTTCATAATGATAATTTCATACAAGAGTTCGCAATATTTTCTTGTATGGGAAATCTAATTAAATGTACAGATGATCTGAAGATTACAGTGGAATCTCCAGGTTATTGTGATCATTTTAAGCGTTGATCGACCCAGATTGGTCCAGAAATGGATGATGTACGGAGCTTCAAAAGATCCGCCCAACGTCCAGATCAGCCGTTCAAAATGACACCTTTTTATAGACCCCCCTTATCTCGGGACTGGGGGATTATTCGAGGAAACAAAAAGATTTCGTCATAGCCCCAACCCCAAACCCCAACATACTCGAACGGCACTAATATCCGCCAATGTACAACAGAATGGGGCGCATGAATGTGAAATCGCAAAAAATTAAGGTTATTTAGTTTACAACCTAATATATATAAAATCTCTTGCGATTTTTTGCAATGCTAATCAGTACACTTTTCTTTTTTTTAGATGATGGTAATTGTTGGCATGGTTCACATGCATAGGCTGATGGTGATGATTGACAAAAAATCTGGTAATTATGTAATTGATTCCAAGTACCCGGGGAAAATTTGGACTTTGGGAATGTTTATTTGGCTGCTGCCCCTTCTGATTGCTGCTGCCTTTGCTGCATATGCTGTGTTTGACACAGTTGTAACACAGGTGATATCATATTTTATGTATTACTGTATTTCTTCTAAAACCTATTTAGAACATCATATTTTACCTCCACTCCAACGCACCTCCAATAGTACAGCAGGTTATGCACCCGAAAAAATGTGCACTTGTGTATGTACGCTGTAAAATAGCTTGGAGCGCTGCAAAATATAACAATATACCGTATTTGCTCAAAATAATCACCCCCACCCCCAAATCATGGAAGAAAGATAATGCAAACTTTATTTCAGTTACCTATTTAAGAAGTCAGACCAATTAAAAGAGCTGTTGTCTGGTTTGATTCATCAAATGCACAGCAAAAAGTGGGTTCGTGAAGCATGTGGAAGGCTCAGTGAAGACACTTCCACATTCTCCCACACGCTCCACAAGATTTTCGGTGAAGTGTCTTCCACACACCTCACCTTGCTTCACGCTTCCGAAATTTCGTGAAGAGCGCTTTCCGACACTGACGCAGTGAAGACACTTCAGAAACATTTGTGCAGCATTGTGATGCACGCCTGTGATGTGAAATGTCTTCATGACAAGTTTCATGAAGCGCGGGAAGCGCCGACCAGCTTCATGAAGCGTCGGAAGTGTCGTTGTGAAGTTACTTCAAGATGATTCACGACGCATCATACGCCCATTTATTGCTGTGATGCCTTCTAAAATGCGCTTTCCTCACACAGCACCGTCCTTTTTCTGACACACTGCGACCCACCTCTCACTGGGGCGCCGACATGCAACGACACGCGCTGGACAGGTGAAATATGTGCTTTTGTTTTCTCTCTAATTGCGCTCCGTTAAGTAGGCTCTTTGGCATGGGGAAAAGCAACTTCCCTGGAAAAAACCACCGTCTGATGTGGGAACACACTGGTAAACAAATATTTGGTTCCAATTCTTCTAGTTGTGGCCAAAATTATATCACGATCAGTAAAATAGCTTGCAGGACAGTTGAAACTATCTGATGTATTCATATGGTCCAACAATATACATAATTGCATAATCTGTTAGAGAGAAAAATTGAACTTTAAAATCCATTCCAAAAAAATAAAAAACCCAATTCAACTGATAATTTTTTTTTTATTCAAAATTTTAAGAAAATTTTAGAAATTCAGAAAGTTGAATCACTTCTTTACAGACTTAGTCACTGTTATGGTATGGCAGATGGAAACAATAAGTTACATAGCAATTAAAAGTCTGATTTGGGATAACTACTATTCATAACGATCAATCTTTGGAAAGTTTAAAAAAATTCAATTCCATCCCACACAATGAAACCATAGCCCGTTATTCTTTTTACTATCCTTCTATTTTCTCCTAATGTACAAATCTATATTCACAGAGTTAAACCTAAACAAAAAGCGATGGCAAATGGGCCACAGGCCACAGAAGCACAAGGCAAAAAGATTGACCTTTCGAGCCTGACAAGGCGCAGGGTACTTCCAGGTTTGGAAGAGGTCCCACACCAACAGACAGCAGTAACTGTTGGTGAGCAAACTGGTACTGGTGGTAGCCAAGGTTGGTTTCACATGGGAATGCAGTAATTTTAGTATCAGTTCATTCACATAAACCTGATCTGAAGGAAATTGGATTTTTCTTAATCTTTTTACAAATCCTTTAATTGTCAAAAATAATGTCAGGGGTTTGGAAAGAACTCGTCCGTGAATCGATTCGGTGGCTTTATGCCTTGTCTCTGCTTTATCAATTATGTTGTATTGCTCTTGTTAGCCTGAGTAGCACATAAGGATCAACACTCGTAATGCCATCCGAATTCATAAGGCTCCACAACCATTGGATGGCTACATTTAACATCATCACAGGTCTGATATACCCATATATATTGACCGATAACCACATCTGGGAATTGTTGGAAAAGCGGTTAAAACATGGTTTTTCACTCTAAAAAACGTTGTTTTTCAAACAAAACAATGGGTCATTAAAAAACATTTCGTTTCATCCCTACTCCAGACAGATTTTACAATGATCCTGATGTGTGATTGTGATATTGTGTTGTGAAGAACATCTGCATGCATAGTTCACTTTACTGAAGCATTCAGAACCATAAGGCAGTTCATGGTGCTTCCATGCACAATCACAATATTTTATATGTAATGTTAAACATAATTATCAACCCACAATTTGCAGAAACTCCACTTGGTGCTAAGGAGAGTGTCGCCTCAATAGAAACAACAGGGGTGTCTGGGTCTGCAACAGAACAGATATCTGGCAGCTCTGAAAACACACCAAGTGGTTCACAGGAAAAATTGGCTGTGAAGCCAGTTTTCGTGAAGGATGGCGGAAAAACACATAAGACTGCGCTGAAGACTGTCCCAGTGAAGTTTGGTGGAACGGAGCCTGGCAAGGTTGCATTGAAGACTTTTTGTGTGGAGGATGGTGTAAAAAAAGCCTGAAATGAAGACTGTCTTTATTCAGGACGGTGGTTCAGCACCTGGGCACCCTGAACTGAAGACTGTCTTTGTGGAAAATGCTGAAACAGAGCCCAACAAACCTGCGCTGAAGGCTGTTTTAAGTCAGGATGGAGGAACAAACTCAGAAATGAAACCTGTCTTTGCGGATGATGGTGGAAAAGAAACTGAAAAGCCTCAAAGGAAGACTGTCCTTGTGGAGGATGATTCAACAGAACCTGAAACGGTTGACCCGGAAACTGTGCATGTAAAGGATGATGTAGATGACCCGGACAAGCTTTCTCTGAATGATGAGGAATCTGCGTAGGCGCAGCAGAAAAAAAACATAGTGAAAGCAGTGACAAAATTAGATAAATTTTTGACCGTGTTTTTCTGAATTTTCATTTACTCAGTGAATGACTGTTACAGGTGATCTTCATTTTGAGGTTTCGAAAATGAATTGGATTGGATCAATGCCCTCACTCACGCATACATACGCATTTGTATTTTACATAGGCCGTATTTACCGTATTTCCTCGAAATACCCCCTCAAAATGACCACTATGAATTAATAGATTCACTCTCTAACTAATTCTTTGTGGAATCTATAAAAAAAATGTGAAAAATTCTAGAATCTAGAATACACTTGAAAAATAAGAAAATCTGAAAATGTCATTACACGGCATCGTCACTTCTTGGTGCTGTTTCAAATGGTGGCACCAAGCGCCAACAGCGCCATCGGGAAATGGCGCAAAGCACACCAAAACCGTCATGACCAGGGTTCGTTTTAGTAAAATTATTTTAACTAAAATTGTAGTAAAATTGTATAAAAAATTTTTTTTAGTTTTTTTTATTCTTCAATTTTTCCATTTTATTTTTATTGTAGTTCGTAACCAGGATTGGTTTCAGTAAAATTATTTTTACTAAAATAGTAGTAAAGTTGTATAAAAATTGTATTTTATTTTAATTTTATTCAGGGTTCATTTTGTTTTGTTTTATTTTATTCTTCATTTTACCATTTTATTTTTTCTGAGATTTTGCCAACCGTGGTCATGACGCTATTCCGTTATCTAATGCGAAGTCCAAACGCTCTGTCCAAAATCAACTGTTCAAACACAAAACAGTAAAAGTGCAAGGGATATCTAGTAGGTATTTACATGTCGTCGTGTGTATTATTTATTTACCAACAACATGGATTCCGAAAATGATGGGTCAACCGGATGCAAATTGCAAACGTTATTCCCGCTGACTGTTGTACACATATTTAGTACTAGATTTCAATAAACATTATAATATACAACATATAATATTTCAGAAACCCAGATTCGAGTTTGTAAAATATCCACAGCTGGTGGAAAGTTTTGGACGAATACGCGTCGCTGCAATTTCCATGTGAACACAATCATTTAGCAAACTTTGGACAATTGTCAGGCAACGCCGGCCCTACGTCAAATACTTTATATATATACCTACCTCAATGTGTAAATATGACACAACAATTGAACAATGCTGCTGAGTTGAGTGCCATAACTTTTGCAAACTTTTGAGATTCCATGATTCCAACATCCGTTTATAATGATGTAAAAACGCTGTAGTGTTAGCGCCGAACGAAAAATGCTTAACGCCATACTGATGTGGCGCTATCAATTAGGGTGGCCAACAGTGCGACTTTACGGTAAACGGTACGGTACGGAAAATTTTTCATTTTTCGGTACGGTAAAGTAAATTCTGCCACCCTACCATCGATGCCCGACACCATCTGCTGTAAAAACACCATGACGCTCGGCGCTATTATTCATTGCCATCACATCAACTCGAATCATCCGCACTTTTGAGGGCCAAAATGCTGCCGCTTTGACATCACATGCGCATGATTAGTGATGAAAAAAGCGCCAGGACTTTGGCGCCAAGCGCCAAAAGCGCCATGGCGCTTTTCCGAACCCCAGCGCCAAGCGCCAATGGCGCCAGAGCAAAATGGCGCCAAGCGCCAAAAGCGCCATGGCGCTTTTCTAGACCACGGCGCCAAACGCCAACGGCGCCAGAGGATATTGGCGCCAAGCGCCAATAGCGCCAGCGCCAAAAAAATTTTGCTTCTCTAATATGCAGCCATGCTGATGCACTGCTATTAATTTGCTTTTGGCGCAAGATACAAGTCAACTGCAGTTACTTTTGTTCTTTTTGTCTTGATATTTTGCAGCTGGGTGTTTGTGCTTAAGTATAGCACACCATCTGTAAAAAGTGCTAAGATTTTTTAGGTGTTTTTTAAAATTACTTTTGGAATTTCGATTTTTCTACAAGAATATTGCAGTTTCGAGTTTTGCTAGTCACTTTTGAACAAAGGATTTTGAGGTTTCAGATTTTGGATTGCCATTGTTGGAATGGCTTCAGAAAGTGATTCCACACCCTGTAAAATCAAGTGTCAAATGTCAAGAAGTAAATGTGATGTAAAATGTGATTCAAAATAAAAAAGAATAATTTTTGATTGAACTTTTGACATTTCGCATGACACTTAACAAAGTTGTATTTATGATGTTTATTACTCAACTTCACACTTTTCAGGGTCCTTTGACCCTGCTCAAACAAAACTGCAAGGAACGAGCTCAGTATAGCGATTGCGCTAAAACCTATGTGAAGAGTGTTAGGAGTCAGATGAATAGTCACATAAAGTCTTACATAATTCTGATTAGATGGGACAAATGTTGAATACCCATGCAATCACAAGGAAATTGTTTATAAAGTAATCAAGAATAGGGTATATTGATCCAGGAATACACTGACAGTAGCACATATACTTATGTAAATTATACTTAACAGGTTTTTCTGCATAAAATAATAATGAATTTTGAGTAAACTTCTTGGCGCTTTTTGGCGCTTTATAAAACACTAGCGCCAAGCGCCAATGGCGCCACGGCGTCATAGCTCCAAGCGCCAAAAGCGCCATGGCGCTTTTCCAAACCCCAGCGCCAAACGCCAATGGCGCCACAGCAAAAAGACGCCAAGCGCCAAAAGCGCCATGGCGCTTTTTGCTTTGGCGCCGGCGCCATGGCGCTTTTCCATCACTACGCATGATCAATATTGGAACACAATACCCTTTTTCTACGTCCGATCTACCATCATCGTTATAATAAGTGTTTAAACGTCTGCATATTTTAATATCTGCAAGCTGAGCCAATGTGCATTCTCAGTGTGTGAGCTTTTTGTCACCACGCGCCCAATATCAAAACAACGAATTTAGCCACGGTTGATCAAACTTTGATTTGGAGCATGTATATTTAGATTGGAAAACGACTTCCCGGTTTTCAAATGGATAATGAGAGAAGATAAGGCATGGCCAGCACTTTTTTTCAACCGTTTTTACGTTATACTCTGCGAACTTGATACTCTGCACCCGCACTGATTTATGTCTGTCGTTGGAAGCGTGCCAATAATAATTAAGGCATGCGATCCTTGTAAAAAGATGAAAAAAATAATTGTTGTGGATGTATTACGTAAAACGTTATTACAGGAATGAATTTCGTCAACTGTTTATGACAATCGCATGCGTTACACATTGTTGGCACGCTTCCAGCGGGAACCACGCGTGCAAGGTGTTAAGTAACTGGAGTATACTTGTTAAACGCACGCATAACCAAAATACCTCCATCCAACTGAGTCACGAGAAAATATATTTTTTATCACACTGCGCCAAATCAGTGACGATTGACCAAGATTGTGCATTGTTACATGAAATCTTCTGGACGTTGTGACGTCATTTTACTTGCAATTGTGGCACTCTAAATAGCTGTGTCGATAAATAGGTATACCAACATGTGAACTCCCCAAAACATAAATATGCGCGACTTCTGATATCGACATTATCAATGCGATGCGTGCGTCTCGAAATAAATCATTGCTTCCACTGAAACAAGGACATCTGCCTGAATTGAGTACGTACTTCCTGCTTCCAGGGCATGACACATCTATGACCTTCTGCAAACCTATTGTCTGCGAAGTGAGTGAATTTAAAACACGAGCAGAGTTCAGACCCAATGTCTAACCTTTTCGCTGACAAATTGCTTATTTTTAGGATACACAATATTACAAAACTTTGCGCCAAATACTCCCCTGAAACATAAGACGTTTCATGACAACATAAGCCAAGTAATAAATGCTCCAAAAATAACACAACGAACAGATCGCCGTTTCATTTGCGTCAGTGTGAGAGAGCATTTTACCTGAATCTATCTACAATTTATTTAGCGGCGGCGGGCGAGAGGTATTGGCATTTCATGCGCTTCATTGAGCAACCTCGATTCCAATCGAATGTACCCATTTCATTATTGTGAATCAGCAATTTTCAACTCGCTGTCGCGCCTTTGCATTTAGCGCTTCGTAGAAACGATCTCCGCCATAAATATCCATAGTTGTTAAAAAGTATTTACGTTTACTCGGAAAATACGTATACTTGAGTACTGAGTGAATACGTTTATGCAGGGACGTATCCTGGAGCGGGGGGATGTTCCTTTACGGAGCCCCGCGAACGAAGGGGGGGGGGCTGAGCCCCACTAAAGCCCCCCCGGGCTGCAGCCCCCCCCCCGGCCCCCTGGATACGGCCCTGCGTTTACATATACATTTTATTTTACTTATACATACCTATTTTACTTAATTATTTTGATGTTCCTGGTACAAACTGAACAAAATACTCGCTTTTGTATTTTTGAGTAAAAATATGAGTATTTACGTTTACTCACCATTTACGCACCGTACCAGTAAAAAAATACTTTACCTACTTTTCTGTACTCAAGGATTAGTAAAAATAAAATACTTTACATTTACGTTTACTTTGAAAAAGTATAGTACTTTTAACAACTCAGTAAGTGTCATGCACGTATGTATGCGTCATGTGTGAATGTAAACATGTATTTTCACACCAGGTGGAAATTCAATCCCATATCCCGATTATTCAATATATTCATTTCGAAAGTGAGAGATAGATAACTAAATACAAATTTACCCAGCTAAACAACAAAAATGACCTGGGGAAGCGGCAGCGCTTACTACGAGAACATCCACGGACGGTCAGTGAGGCATTTTCGGATACAACTGACCTCACGTATGTTTTGATCGATGCAACAATTAAAAAGCATAAAAACCACCCCCTACAGCCCACTGTGCACCCAAGACGCAGCCCACGTACATCAGCTGCGCGAGCGTGTTGTCGATGTACTGCCCAAAACTTACGACACTGATTTCAACTTGTTTAGATGGATTTTGAGCGCAAAGCACAGCCATAAGAAGGGGCACGATAATGGAAACAAGATATTGGGTGAAGCTGAGAATGCACTCAGGTGAGTGAATTTGACTAAGCTTGGTGTCTTCGCGGCACAACGCCTCCACTAAACACCCGCCGCAACCCTTTAGATTCTATTTTTCACCAGTCAGTTTTGAAAACAATTCGCCGGAAAAATCAATCGAAAACCAAAATCAATGTAAGAACAAATGAACCAACCATGTTGTGTAATGCGATGTCACTCAGCCGTTAATTTTTTTGGATGCCATCCAATCTCGAGTATTGCGCCAGACGCTCGGTAACATGTAGACAGTAGTGATTTTAAAGGCACCGGGAAAAATGGCACCACACCGCACCGGCACCTTTGCCAACGCATGAAAAGGGCACCTGGCACCCTGGGGCACCGGCCAGATAATGGCACCGCACCGCACCGCACCGGCACTGGTGCCTTTTGGAAAAAATGGCACCGGCACCGAAGGGCACCGGCGGGTTGCCGGTGCTAGCACCGAAAGGCACCGCACCGGGCTGGAATTTCTGAAGTAAATATCGGGCAGTGTCTCAGTGGTCTCACCTTTGGAAGTGCATATTTCCACGAATTTTCAACCGATTTTGATGGTTGAGCACTTAAAATGATCAGAATGATGTGGCAATCACTTTTATGAAGCAATTACAATGATTACAAATGAAAGATAAAATATTTAATTCACTACAATGTCCATAGCCACTATTGTCTACTGATGAGAGTCGTTGCTGTACAGAGAATGGAACTATCTCTGTCATAAACTGACAACAAATTTTGAACAAACAAGTAAAATAAATATAAAATATAAAAATGATTTAAAATTCAACAAAATTTTAGATTCGCTCATCAGATCACATATCGGGTATAATGGATTTCACAGTAGGTATATTTTTTTGATGGGAGGTTTACAAAATAGGCAAAAACGGTTGGGTAAATATTTTGCTGTTTTTTGAAATATGAATAAGCACATACTATGGACAATATTGCACTTCACATGAAGCCTTGGCCGGTGCCTTTCCCGGTGCCTCTTACTTTGGCCTGGTGCTAGCACCTTTGGCACCGGCAAAAAAATGGCACCGCACCGCACCGGCACCGGTGCTATTCTGAAAAAACTGGCACCGGCACCGGCATGGCACCCCTGAAGATTGCAATGGCACCGCACCAGCACCGGTGCTGGTGCCCTTCGGTGCCCAGCACCGGGGCACCGGTGCCCCGGTGCCTTTACATCACTAGTAGACAGTCCTACTTCCACAGGTTTTCTGCAGCCTTTGTGGCCTACTTCTGCACGAAAAAATCGATCCCGTCTCAACCTATTACATTTTTTCAACATATTTCATGTACTCAAATTCAGTTTCCAGATACGCATATTAGCCCCATCACAAATCCACAGAAACGCCACTATAACCAGATTTTATAACACGAGCCCAAAATATCGCAGGGCTCACCTGAAATTCCGAACGCTGATGAACCTAGACGCGGAAGACATCCCGTCGATGGAAGAAAATCCGTTGTTTCGCTATCGGTTTCTGCCCGGCGGCAAGCTGGCCGACGGCGTGGACAGCCACAACCGGATCCTGTACTTTTTACAACAGAAAACTCTCGATTTACATGTTGGTTATAAATATTGTTGAATATTGTGCCCACGCAGACTAGTTCACAACTGAAATTTCTTTAACTGGTATATACGTTTTGGAGCGCATTTGAGTTTTCTAAATATCTATGATGAATCATTTTTATATCTGTCGACAGTAGTTGACGGACTTCTCATTCCGGTAAACTTAAAACCATGTGCTTTAAACAGATTTCTCAGCGGCAATTGATGTAAGCACTAGTTTAGCGCGTGGTTTCGTGTGCGCTTACGAACATTGAAACGAAAGGTGTAAATATGCGTTAACGAGAGCGAAAGAAGGAAAGTTATTCAGGAAGTCTATAGGGTAAAATTCAAACGCAGTCCGTAAAATGACTGTATTTACCACACTGTAACCCTGCTTCCAAAGTAAATCCTGTAGTTACCAAAAAAATCCAAAGATGACCAAACAAGCCTTGAGCCGACCAAAACACACGCACACACAGCACACGACCCAAATCCTGCGCTCATCCGAAATCATCAAATGGCAACTGTACCTGTTCGAGTACCTGCACCGCTTGGTCATGCGCCAGGAGCAGCTGACCGGACGCATGAGCGGCGTGCACCAGCTGGTGGACATGGCCGGCTACAGGATGGGCCCCGCCGCCATGCTATTCGTGGACAACGGCCAGCTCGCCTACTACGCCAAGGTGCTCCACTACGAGCACTACCCGGGTGCCAGTCCCAGGCTCTGTAAAATGTCTTGTGTCGTGGAAAAGTTCAATGTAAAGTGTCATGTGCATCCAAATCTGTATCCAAATCTTACGTCTGGACATGATTTGAATACCATAGAATAAAATGACACTTTGCAGGGTCTTTTACATGACACATGGAATTTTACAGGGTCTGGGACTGCCCCCAGAGCTGCTGGCGCCGGTGGAGACGTGCAACAGCGGCCTGCTGGTGGCCATCGCCTACAGGCTCATCAAGCAGGCCATGCCGCACGGCTTCGCGGACAGATTCAAAGTGAGCGCGGGGCCGCCCAGCGCTAAGGTGCTCGCCTGCGTGCCGCGCCACTGCCTGCCGGACTACTTCGGTTAGCGGCAGCGATAATGACTACCGTATATCCTCGAATCAAACTCCCTCGAATAACTCCCCCCTCAAATACTCTGACGAAAAAATAACTCCTGGGGTCTTATTCAAGGATATACGGTAATTGCTTTCCAGCACTGATAAATACTGCTAACCCCAACAACACTACCCAGGCGGCAGCAACAAAGAACTGGCTAGTACAGCCACCTGCGGCACTAGCATGAACTCATTCACGCGGCACCTCAGTGCGGCGCAAAAGTGCCACGCGGAACAGCATGAAAATGCCGCCGCTCAAATAGTGCACCTCGGCGCTGGTCGGACGGCATGCATCAACTTCACCACGAACATGCGCAACGCACAATTATCGTGGCATTTCACAACTGATGGCGATGTCTACTTTGGAGTGTTCAAAGGTCACGTGCAGTCGGAAGATTTGCACGGAGTGAGTGCCCGGTAACGTGTACTGAACGGGCAAAGCGCTATACAAGGAATGATACCATATTCTGATGAATAAGGCCGCATGAAAAATTGTGCACCTAATTCACCAAAAGCGGGAGCAATGTGATGTGATTAAAAAATTGATGTTTTCCATTATAAGGCGTGCCGTCAGTAGACTATAACAAAATGAAAATAGAGCCGCAAACACGCAGTCCACGCACGCCCACCAACTACACGACAAGATGGTGTACCCCTGGTTCAAATTGTGCGCCAAATTAGTGCCCGAAGCGGACGGCGTCGACCTGCCGCAGCCGGGCGACTACACAATCGTGCTGAGCAACTCGCACAGCTGGGTGACCACGCGCAACGTGCACATGGCCGCCATACTGAACGGGGGCGAAATGCACTTCGACACTGCTCAATGATGTTTGTGCGATCGGGTTTTACGTGGCTCTTTAGCTTTATAGTGATGTTTGGAATATGCGCGTGTGTAGTAATTTGGGCGGTAAAAAAATTTGTGATAGGCGACTGTTAATGTGTGTATTTACTATTTAGGATGTTTTAGTTTGTGAATTTGAATGGATGTTGATGACTTTTTATGTATTTTAATGGATCAACCTGCCGTCACAGGAAAAGAAAGTTTAAGGAAGGAAGTAAAACACCCACACCAATCGCATCATTGTTAGATATCTCGTGTGAATTCGCAATACGAATGTGAAGCAATCCAACAGCAAGAAAACAGCATTTGACAGTGGGCGTATCCAAATAGACGTAATTTGTTATATTGAATTAAAAGAGTACACAAAATATACACGTCGAGTAAAGTATCACCATTGAACGAACACACAACATACATAAATTTTTGAATACGTCAAAGCTGCTACCGTAAAAACCACGACTCACTCACCAACTCGCAACACAAATTTCAAAAAAAACTCGAAATGTGAACTAATCCAACAAACCATTGAAACAGAACACACAACCGCCACCACATCGACTATAAATTTCTTCAAAATATTCAATTTCAAGAGGCGAGCTTGGCCAAGAAGCGCAGG
The DNA here is from genome assembly GCA_964036195.1 of Sphaerolaimus hirsutus. NCBI lineage: Eukaryota > Metazoa > Nematoda > Chromadorea > Monhysterida > Sphaerolaimidae > Sphaerolaimus > Sphaerolaimus hirsutus. The sequence goes on from OZ038459.1 coordinate 10,875,902, forward strand.
TTGCACAACTTGATGTCGCCGTTGTCCGTCTTCACCACGCCCTCGTTGTTGTCGATGGACAGGAGCAGGCCGGACGTCTCCCGGTCGTCGCCCATTATCACTTTTATCTGAGCGGGAAAAACTGATTGACTAGCTCTTGGTGACAATTTACAGAGGCGTGACCTTAACCGGTATTTTCCGATCTTCAGTAGCACACAAAAGTTTAACTGCCTAATTCACAACTAAATAATTATGTACTGCACCGCACCGGCAATAAAATGGTGCGAAATAATCGGGCGGGTCTTTATTTCGGCACCGCATCCTAGGGTGGCAAACGATACGGCCTTGCGGTAAACCATACCGTAGAGTAAATTTACTATTTTGTAGTAAACGGTACCGTACGGTAAATCTTCTATTTTGCGGTAAATGGTATGGCACGGTAAATCTGAAGTGCGGTACGCGGGTTGGTACGGTACGGTAAATTCTGCCACCCAACCGAATAGGGCACCCTAGTGTCTGAAAGAAGCAACAGACCCTGTCGCCCATCTCTGGCTGCATGGGCTCCAACACGTGCAGCGGGGCGTTGGACACCTTGCCCGAGTCGGCCTCCTGCACGGTGATGTTGGCGCCGCTGATCGACTTGATCACCAGCGCCCGCCCGGCCAACTCGGGCTGCATCTCGACGCACTCGGCCCGCAGCCGGCACATGACGTTCAGCGACGACCAGTCGGCGGCGCCGGCGGCCGCGCCGCCCGCCACGCCCGGCACGGCTGAAGCGGCGAATAATTGGCAATGGATTGGCAATGGTTGCACGAGGATAAGGCTAGGGTTCAAACGGGATGGACTTTTCCGGATCGGGATTGTTGTATTGAGATTTCGGGATCGGGATTGGGGTTTCGGCACCGGGATAGGGATTAATTTTTTTCAGATTTCGGTATCGGGATTGAGTTTTCGGGATCGGGATCCCGTTTGGACCCTAGATAGAGCCTGTTTGAACACTCAAAGAGAGTAAATGACGCACAGAAATTCGACGACGGTGTCTGCACCGAAGCGGGATTCAGCGAGCTGACCGAACCCTGAGACGCGCCGTAGGGGGACGGAGCCGCGTAGGAGCCAACTGCGTGATCGAATAACTTTTTTCAGACGAGAAACAATTTAAAACGGGCAGAAAAAGTGTAATATACAAACCAGATCCCGGCTGTTGTCCCACGGACGCGGGACCGCCGGCCGGACTGTTCACAGACGACCCGTAGGGACTGGGCGCCGCCCCGTATTGCGCTGAAACCACACGAACAATCCACAGTTGTTATTTACATTTACTCGAAAAATACATGGTCATGGAAAAATACTTTTTAAAAGTACCTGTACTCACCTGTACGCGTACTTTTACAAAGTACCTGTACTCACCTGTACGCGTACTTTTGAAAAGTACGCGCACAGAAGATGTATTTCCGAAATTTCAAATCGAAACTATTTGTTGCTAAAATAAATAAATCTTCTGAAACAATCACCAACAAAACCGAAAATGAGAGCAAGCACAAAAAAATATACCAAGCGCGGGACTGTGCGGCGCGAGGGCAGGCGTGGGCGGGTTCAAGTGCGCGGCGGGACTGTCAGCTGGCACGGAGCCAGGTCCCGCGCTGCTCGCCGCCGAACCGGGCCCGCCCACCGAATCGTCGTAGCCTGAGTGAATGAAGGGGATATTTATTAGTGAGCTACCCGTATGGGTTTGTCATCTACCCGGCTCTTAGCTACAAACTCAACTGGAGTTTATACACGCAATCAGTTTTCTCTAACATTCTCGTGAAGTAACCCACTCGCATTTATATTTGGACGACTAAAACTACCTATATAGAATGCACGAGAAAGTGCAGATAGGCCGCTCGTTCATTTACGTGCCACATTGTATTTACGCAATTTTAGTCGTAATTATTTTTGAATTCAAATAGAATATAGGTAATTTACACCTTCTTTTGTTGTTTTCATGATTTAGATATCACGCGGCCTCAACCGCCCCGCCGCAAGCAATCATGCAAACTGATGACCATCTGAATTGCGTTTGAATTACCCACCGGCCTTACTCAATTCCAACTGGCGTGAGCATGGGGCTTAGGCATACATCTGTTGGTACAAAAAAGTCTACGCGAAATAAATAAATATGCAAATGGAGCGCGCGTATAAAGTTTCAGTTTCACTCCGAGAGCCCGCTCGTGTGCCTGCAATAATCTTGCAGTTTTTGATAAAAAAATATTCAAAAGATGACAAACGTATTTTCGATAATCACATGGATTGTACTGCTATCACCAAAAAACAGCAATTCTAATTATGCCGCGGATATAAACAATAGAAAGCCGATGACCACCATGGCGCTGTTGAGAATGCACTTGATGGAAAATTATGATAGGAATGTCAGACCAGTTGTGAATAGATCATCCGTCACAAAGGCAATGATAAATAATAGGATATAAAGTGTGACAGAAATATTAAGAACGATCCCTCCATTTCAGGTTATGGTGCACTTCCAGCTGGTCACGGTTCTCGATGTGTTAGAGATTGAGCAAATGATCAAATACTACCACATAATTAATTTGGTTGGTCAATATAAGCACTTAATGCTGAGTAGCATAGAAAATTTTTTTTGTGAGATAGCATTCTTTTTTAAACACCACAAAATAAGTAGATTTAATTATATTTTATCAGGTTTTTTCCAAAGAGATTGAATGATATTTTTAGCGTTTTTTCAGCGAGATTTGATTATATTCTCTATTTGAGAGATTTTCTGAGCTTTTCGCATCTTTTTTTTACATATTGGTGCAACTCATCATAGCACATATAACTACACTTGTGGAAATGTGTGTGAAGTTGCTGCGCGAAAAACCAATAAAGTACATGAAACGTTAAAATAATATTTTCTGAAAATGCCAATTTTTCAATCCTAATCCTGTTTAACAAATAAGAATAGCCAAACGCTTTTGTCCCTTCTCAGACGTGGACAGATGAACTTCTGACATGGGACCCCGGCAGATATGGCGGCATCGATCAGCTCACCATACCAAAAGGAAACATATGGTTCCCCGATATTGTAATCGTTCAAAGGTGGGTCTACCAGCGCACCCCCCAGCATGATTCATGCAATTTATATGAAGCATAAATATGAATCAACTATACTACAAGTCCTCATACCCCCTGCACAGTGCCAAGCGGGAGAGCCCCCTGGACGCGGACATCGCCTACGTGACGGTGACGCACAAGGGCACCGTGTCCTACATGAAGCCCGAGGTGATGCACCTCATGTGCCAGTTCACCGTGGAGGCGTTCCCCTTCGACAAGCAGACCTGCTTCGCCACCGTCAGCTCGTGGGCGTACGAGAAGCAGGAGCTGCTCGTCACGCCCACCACCAGGGGCAAGATCGACGTGCAGCTGAATGAGAGCGGTTAGCGAGCCCCACCCATGGACCATGGTATCCTAGAATGTGCCAACACACACTAGTTTTAACCGTCACTTCGTGGGAAAACTGAAATCTTTTCAACTGCAGATTAATCAACACGGTTGAATGATTTTATTTAATTTGAATGTGAATTTAAATTAATCAAAGCTTTAATTTGAAAATTTGAAAACTAAAACACATATAGCATACAATAAGAGTAGGCTGAATGTCGCCATGTCACCATTTCAGTTTTCACCCAAGTTGCGGTATTACTTAGTTATACTTCAACTTTCGGTCGACTCACATGAGCGGCAGTGTTTATAATATAAGCACTGGCGTGTAGTCACAGAGAGAGCTATACAAATAAACATCAATCAATCAATCAAAACTAGTGTGTAGGGCCAATGAAATAGTGCTACAGCTTTGCATTTCGCACCCAAGTTTGAACAATCCAAACGCCAATTCGATTCATGGCATTCAAAGCGTTCAACCAAGGGGGTTCCCAAAATCCAGGCACGTGGCACCTGCTGTCCTACCACGCCGAGGTGTTCGAGCCGGCGCCGGGCGAAGTCCTGATCCACTACATGACGGTGATCGAACGCAAGCCCCTGTTCTACATTCTGACGCTGGTGGCGCCCACCTACATAATCACCTGTCTGGGCGTGTTGGGCATACACAGCCCAGCCAGCGCGAGCATGGAACGCAGTGAGAAGGAAAGTGCACACTTTGCATTGACAACATAAATTGATGAGCGTAAACAGTGCTTGTATCATTTGCAGATGAGCGTGGGCATGTCCGCGCTGCTCACCATAGCCGTCATTCTGCTGATGGTGGCCGACTTGGTGCCCAAGTCGGGCACTAGCTTCCCTTTGCTGGGTAAGCGATAATAATGACTTAAAAAATTATAAATAGTTCGGCTGAAATTAGGGATGGCCAGTTTATGAATTTTGAAAATGTTTTTAAACACATGCTGTTTTGAAAAACAACATTTTATTTGCGGTTGAAAGAAACAGAAGTACAATCACGTTGCAAATTCCTCAGGCATTTACATAATCAAAGAGATGGTGTTAATCTGCGTCTCAATGCTCATCTCCATGGTGAACATGTACCTGCAATGCAACGCCACATTCGGAGTGCCCGCTTACAAGTGGCTGATCACAATCACAGCTATGTTTAACTGCCGCGTGTAAATCATGTGGCTAGAACCCCATGCACAAGTTTTCCCGGTGCACAAATAGGCAATATCCGGTGACAATGCAGACCCGGTGCTTAGATACGGATCCCGTACTTGAGCACTGGGTCTTCATGGGCACTGCAGGGGTTCAGTATGGGGGGGGTGGAGGGGAGGTTAGCCCCCAAACGCTCCAGCTATCTACATATCTATCTAGCGATTTTCTCCCTCCTTTGCTTCTATAGCTTGAAAAACCCTATATATTGAACCCCTGCGAACACCCACCCCGCCCCTCCAAAAAAACAAGTATACACATGATTAGTGATGGAATGGCGCTATGTGAGGGCGCCAAAGTACGCCACACCATGGCGTCCTTTTACTACATTTGCTACTTATGCACCGGGTACAGGGCCAAATCATAAAACTTCAAAACAGAACCACATTAGCACAATGGCTCGCAGGTCTCAATCTAAAGTGGCGCAAACCGGGCCGCAGCGTGAAATGCCAGCCGCCGTGCGATTGCAACAGCGCCGGCAAAGATCTGACCTCCTCACTATCTGGCAACTTGACACTATTTAAGGCATTGGACAGCAAACTGAAAGGGGTATGTTCCGGGAAAAATCAGGGGAAAAATCATGTCTAAATAGACCGACTAGGCATTTCGAACCTTCCGGTGATCACGCAGATTGAACTGCTGCAACGGCTGAAATGCTGTAAACCTCCGGACAGCGGCGATACGACGCCGCCAGAGGAGCCAGATGAGGTATGAGTAAATTTAAAAAAAACAGATATCGGTACCCACGATTTGATTAAGCGCAAAAATACAAGCTTGTCCAAGCACTAAACTCAAATGGATTGGGACTTCAACATAAAATGACGCACCTAACGATGCAGATAAAAACGGAACTATCGCCAATGACGGCAAAGCGAGCAACTGCGGTGGAACATTTTGCTTGCTATGCGCCGGTTGATGGTCAGCTGCAGCAACAGAACAGCGCAGAGCAGGTTTTTTGACGGGATGGAAAAACAACTTTTAATGAACCCGTTTTTTATTTTAAAAAACAACGTTTTTAATAAAAAACAGATCGTCTTTCACGTTCTTCAAAATTTATGTGGCTAAGAGAAAAAATACAACTACAAGATAAGCCGCGTATACATTCAGCTGGCAGCCTCACAACGTGTAAACTGTCACGTCAATTGTCAAAAATATGCAGTGTCAAAGAGCCTGTGCCGCTGTGCATTTTTACCCGCTGTGCATTTTTACCCGCTGTGCATTTTTCGCTGCCCGGTGTGCATTGTTGCCCGGTGTGCATGGCGGCCGCCCCTCCATGCACACCGGGCCGCCATGCACACCGGGCAGCACCATGCGCGCCGGGTAACCATGCACAGCGAGTAAAAATGCACGCCGGGCGTGCGCCCACCCCCGCGCTGCCACATGGCTTATTGTTACCCACCGCAGCCAATAGTCATTTGTTTGTAGTATCTATTGTTTTATTGCTATTGTTGTTAAAATATTGTTCTAATCAAATGTACCCTATTTCTTCTAATAGAAGATCGCTGTTCTATTTTTTAATAAACTTTTTACCTGCCATTCTATTGGAGGTGCCGTTCTATTAGAAGAAATGACAATTAATGTTGATTAATTGGTACATTACAGTTTTGTTCATTTGACCATTTTGTTTGCTGGTCGTGTAATTGGATAATTGAAAAATTCCACCCCAAAATATCAGTGCCTGCAATTAGCCTACAATTGAGGCGTCTAATTCTAAAAGTCGACAAGTCCACAAAATGTGATTTTGAGTAAATCGCAGTTTAATTTTCAAACCCAATTCCAGGCCCGTGGTGCGTGTCCAATTTGGCTCTCTCATGCTTTTCATTAAGTTCCATATGTTGACAATAAAGTGTCAAATTTTCAGCCCCAAATCTCAACGTATATGTGAAAAATGGGGTGTCCATAAAATTCCATTCGGTCAGAGCAAAACTGTTTTTGGGAGGGAAATGGACTTGTCGCCTTCTTGCACACGAGGACATTTTTGTTCCCGCCCACGTTGCGCCTCCCTTATGGGAAATTTATGCGCTTCTCGACTTTTAGAAATCGGTGCCCATAGTGGACTTATCACATTTCTTGCGTTTTTTTCCCATAAAAAAAGGATGCGCAGGATGGACTTGTCGACTTTAAGCCCAAAACTAAGTGGACTTGTCGACTTCTTGCCCAAATGTTTTTTGCATTTTTCCCCAAAAATGTCGAATTTGGCACTATGCCATATGGGCATGTGGGGTCAAAAAATTTATGGAAAATGATGAAAAATGTGCGGAAGTAGCCCCAGATGACGTTTCCGTACCTAACTCGAAATTGTCATATTTGGACTTGTCGACTTTTAGAATTGGACGCCTCAATTACGTGTGCCGCAAACTGCGGCACACTTATATTATAATTACTCCGCGCTGGTCTAATTGTATTAAGAAGACGGCTTCATTCTGCTGGCTATGCCCGCCCATGACCTCGAACGCGGGCCGGCGGCGAACACAAAGGCAAACAATAGGATTGTTTACGATGTCTTTTGTGTTTGCCGCCCTGGTCACATGATGTATTTCCTCCACGTTCGTTACCCTGTGTGCATTTTTACCCGCTGTGCATGGTTACCCGGCGCGCATGGTGCTGCCCGGTGTGCATGGCGGCCCGGTGTGCATGGAGGGGCGGCCGCCATGCACACCGGGCAACAATGCACACCGGGCAGCGAAAAATGCACAGCGGTTAAAAATGCACAGCGGGTAAAAATGCACAGCGAGTCTGGCCCGTGTCAAACAAAACATAAAAAAGGAAAAGATTATAAACTTTTTGACATTTCGCATGGCATTGTCCATTTTATACTACACACTTTACGGGGTGCGTGACTGCCCGGGGTTTCACAGATGCCCAAAGCGCTGCATTGTCCAGAGGATTGCTGTCCAACCGGAAATGTAAGTTCTGTGCGCGTAATTGGACTACACAGGTGTTGCTGCGTCGCGCGCTGGCCGCACTATGGCGCGTGGAAACGCTGGTGGACGAGATGCGCACAGCCCGCGTCGAGACCGAACACGACAACAAGGTGATGTTCGTCTGGATGCAGGTGTGCTACCGGCTGGACACCACCGCCATGGTGATCATGCTCGCTGGCAACACGCTCATGACCGCCATGTTCCTACTCGAAGGGCCAGATTGAATGCAACTATGCCATGGTGGTGATAGATACATGAATAAGTGTATATTAACTTGAGCTCGGGCCACATATTTGTGATAAAGACACGTGTAGCGAACGTGTCTCCATTACCTTCACCACGGTTATTTTGAAACGATATTTATACGATGAAGTGAGACGTGTAAATTTCGCCAAGACACGCCGCATCAAAAACCCGTAATTCAATCTTCGCTCCGATAAGCCGCAACGACGAAACACGGGGCCGATTCCGCACTTCGTCAAGTGCCAAGCAAATCGTCCCGTGATAAGAAAGGTCGAAAGTGATGCTCGAAGCGACACGCCAAGTGCGCGATACGAATCACTTATCACTATTCTTGTCACTTTTGACAAAGTGCCAAATCTGCCAGAAAAAAACCCACTGACCAGGCACAGCGCCCATAGGGTCATCGTCATCGTCGAACTGCGCGCGCGGCGTGTTCGCGCTGCTGGGGTCCCACACGCTGTGGCCGCCGGCGGGCGTGCGCGACCCGTCGTACGCGGGCGTCATGCCGCCGCCGCCGTAGTGCGGCGTGCGGCCGCCGTCGTGCATGGGCGTCTGCGAATTCACATGACAATGTGCGAAATTAGAGACAATGCGCACAATGTGTGATGCACAGTAAATCAATGGGAAATCAATTTTTGCGTTTTTTTATAAATAGTTAACTGGACAAGTAAATTTACTGATTTTTCATAAATCCCAAGAATGTACAAATAGATGTAAACTTGCAAGTACCAGCACAACCCCCCAAAGACAAACAGACGTCAGACGCAGTCTACCCCACCAAAAAGTCACCTGCGAGCCATACATGGGGGTCATGCCGGTCTGGAGCGGCGTGCGCCCGCCGCCGTGCAGCGGAGTGCGGCCTTCGGCGCCGTAATGCGGCGTCGTGCCGCCGGTGTAGAAGGGCGTGGCCATGCCGCGCTCGCTGTCCGGCCGGCCGGCCGCGCCGATCACCTACGGCGGGCACGTGTTGAATGTGTATGCTGTAGAGGTGTGCATTGGTGTGTATTTATCTACCTGTATGCGAGATCGGTCGACGTTGATCGTTTTGCAAGTCGTGTGCATTTCCACGCGAACTGTCTGCTCCGTGGCGTCTTTCACGATACCTATGTAGCCTGCAAAAGCATGAGTACAAAAATTGATTCATTATTCATATAAAATATGCCAACAAAACAAGTATACTCAGCGGACAGCACACCTAGTATAGAAACATACCATAATTTAATAAAATAAAATCTTGTGTAAAATTTCATAATAAACTATTCCATAGTAAAAACGAAATATTATGATGAAAAAAACTGTATAATTTTTAGTTCATCATTCAAATGAGTTATGGTAGGTTTTCATACCAAGTGTGATGTCCGCCGAGTATACACAACCGTCCAATCTAAAATCCCAAAACCTCGCTCACCCTTCATAGGGCCCTTAATGACCCTGACACTCTTGCCCACGATGGCGTTGTCCCTGCGCACCTTGCCGCCCATGCCGCGGCCGGCCGACTGCCGATTGCCCTGGCCCGGACTGGCGCCGGGCGACGCGCGCGGCGACTGCAACACGGGCGTCATGCCGCCCATGTTCGCTGGATGGACATTTGAGTACACTACTTGGATGATGGCGCTGCGCGCGCTAGTTTGCATCGTGGGTTTTGGTGGAAAGTGAGATTTGACTATAATTTAATGGCCCTACACACACTAGTTTTCACCGTGACCGATGTGAAAACTGAAATGGCGACATGGCGACATTGAGCCTACTCTTTTTGTATGCTATGTGTTTTAGTCTTCAAATTTTTAAATTTTAACTTCCATTCATTTAATTTCCAATAAAAATAAAACAAAATCAGTCCACCGTGTTCATTAATTTGCATTTGAAAAAATTTCAGTTTTCACACGAAGTCACGGTGAAAACTAGTGTGTGTAGGCACAATAGGATCAACTCGGTTGAATGATTTAATTCAATTTAATTTAATGAAATTTTACATTTGAAAATTTGAAAACTAAAACACATATAGCATACAATAATTGTACACTGGATGGCGGCGACATGACGTCATTTCAGTTCTTACCAAATTCACGGTGTAAACTAGTATAATTCCATCAGCCAACCTCGTTTGCTCTGGTCAGCCCCGCCAGCCAATAGGACATACTTGGCGCGCGTCACGAATATGCCGCCATTTTCCGGAAACAGACGAGAGAATATGAATGTGTACGCACGATACAAGTGTTTGATTTCGCCGTCGCGACCCTGTTCGAGTAATAAAAAAAATTAATAAATAGTCAAGTTACGAATGAACCAAAACAAAGGCGAACTATAACAAACCTTGTTGGGTCCCTCGACCACCTGCACGGTGTCGCCAGCGGCCAGAGTGTTGCCGGCGCTGTCGAGAGCGAGCGCGTACTGGGACTTTTTGCGGCCCTGCACGGCCATGTGCCGCACGCGGACCAACTTGCCCGCCATGTTCAGCACCTGGAGAAACTCCTTCTCGAGGCGCACGACCACACCTGAGTTGGGTGAAATAATGGAATAGAAACGTTGCGTTCATCACATTTTTTTGCATCAGTTAATGCTTCTAATTCCGAAAAGCGAATTCGAAATCATGATAATTTGTCAACTAAAAACAAAGCACAAAACCACGCGAAAAACAAGTACGCAGGATGAATTTTTTTATTTCATCCAGGATTTTTGAGCGGGGGGGGCTGCTTGTTTATGGAGGGCAGCAAACGGGAGGGGGGGGCTCAGCGCTCAAATTTTTTCATAACAACTTAATTGGTACCAAGTTGCATTTTCGCAAGTTTTTCAGGTCTCAACCCGGGAACGCGGGGGGCTGCAGCCGCCCCCTCCCGCCCCCTGGATACATCCCTCATTCATCATTTATTCAAGCGGATGTGCATGACTCAAAGGTTCAAACCATATTTTTGTCATTTCAATTTCAGTATGACGGATTTTTCCTCCACATGCCGCATTCAATATAGCCATAACCACTTAACCACCCACTCACCAACGGTCTGCTGATCCAGCTGCACAAGATCACCATAACTGTACTGGCCAGTCGAATCGACGCCAGTAGCCACGTCGGCGCACAGGCGCGCGTCCCTGGCGAGCACTTTGAGCTCGTGCATGGTCAAATCGCTGAACAGGATGCACACGCCCGCCTCCACGCGCACCACCAGCCCCGTGTCGCCTTCGTAGCGGCCCGAAATCACCTTCACGTGGTCGCCCACCGTGAAGTATTTCTGCAGCTCGGATGCTTTGAAGGTCAGCGGCTCCTGTGGACGGTGGTATATGGGTTTGTGAAAATTGAAAAATAGATTGAAAATTGAAACTCATCAAACAGCAAAAAGTAAACCCACTAAATAGATCTAAACTCTTTCATTTTTGAAGGTCATGGTAGTCAAAAAATAACGTCAGAATCAGATTTCAGAAAATTCGAGCAGTACAATTAAAATCACCTGGACGCGAAATGCGAATGCAAATTCCCATGTGCGGTGCATCAGATTCCACGCATCTTATCCACATTGGCGTTGCCAACAGACACATTACAACTAAAAAGGGCAACACGGCACGAAAGCACATGCAAAACCACGCACATTGAGCTGTTCGTGTTTGGGCATGACGGTGACGGTGTCGCCCTCGACGGACAGCACGCTGCCCCTCAAGTTGGCCAGTTCGCCCTCGACCACCTCGACGCGGTCGCCGGCGGCTATCGAGTGCGCCTGCGCCGACACGCGGACGGCGCGCGACGTCACTGCGGGACGAAAGTGTTTACGTGTTTTGCGTAAGGTATTGGTCCTAGGGTTCAAACGGGATCCCGATCCCGAATACCAGAAAATTTTCGGGATTTTGCGGTTCCGATCCGGATACCGAAATCTGGAAATCCAAATACCCGATCCCGATCCCGAAAACTTTCAAATTCCAATCCCAAAAACTCAAAAAGCCAATCCCGATCCTGAAAACTCAATCTCGTTTGAACCCCGTTCCTTACCCGAAAAACCAGTCCCGCTTGAACCCTAACTCCAAATCCCGGGCAGGCTTTCAAGCAAAAATGAATTATACTCACACTCGGCGGCCAGGTCAGAGTTACGCTCTTGGAAGCGTTCCAGCTCGGCTATGGACGGCTTCACGCCATCGACGATCTATGTGAAAATAGGTAAACGTGAAACAGTGAAAATAGATAAATGCGGCGTAGTTCAGAAATCCTCCTGTCGTATGTTACGAACCAGCGCAGATAATGGGAAACTCTTGTATAGGAAGCCGTTCCTGTAGCGGTTGCCTTCGAATATGATGAAAGTGTCCTCTACGCGCACTTCTCCGCCGATTTCCCTGCATAACGGAGTTTTGCTTGTTGGGAATTGGACACATTAACAAAACAATCTTACTTCTTATTTTCAAGTTTTTACAGCAAACTCGAAGGCTTAAAACTACACCCCACGAAACATGTCTTGACGTTTTCAATTTTACAGCCCACTCGGAAGTAAATTTTAAATATGATTTGTGTTACCAACACTTCACTTCAGCCGAATTTTAGCAAACACACGACCACAGGGGTATTCTATATTTTGACCCCCGAGGGGTTGGTTAGATAGCTGAGCGGCCTCCAAGATAAATAGATAGCTGGGGAAAAAATGGGGGGTTGGGGAGGAGAGGTTGGGAAGGAGGGTTGCGAGGGTTCGATATATAGGCATCTTCAAGGTGTATAAGGAAGAAAAACGAGAAACATCGCAAAAAGGGTGAAAATGGCTAAAAATGGGTATATAAGAACATATAGTACTAAAAATTGTTGAAAATAGACAGTTAGACGCATGAACTATTGTGAAAATCTTTTTAAAAAAGCACTCGCTGAATCCCGAAAATTATCGGAATCTGGATCCCGACTAAACCCCAATTAGAACGCAGTGCAGCGGAAACGTACTTGACCGCCTGCTCATCGAACAGTTTCAGTGGCGGGCGTCGCTTGTTCTTAATAGCCCTGCGCTCTTCCATGTCTCTGAGAGCGCCGCGCATCCGCGTGTAGTCGATCCTGGGCACCAGTTTCACGTTCACGGAGTTCGCCACCTCGTCCACGAAGTCCACTTGCGCCAGGTCGTCTCTGGGAACGGAAAAAAATGTATAAAGTTGTTATTTGTGTGACGGGGTAGGTGTTATTTTCATTTACAAAATAATAGTCATAAAAAAATCGTTTGGTGGCAAAATGTCTGCATGCTGCAAACAAAATTTATTTACAAAAGTGCCATGCCTGGAACTATTACATTTCCCCGAGAACGGGGGGGGGGGGGGGGGTGAGCGGCTGCCCCCCCCCCCTCCCTGGATACATTGATGTTCATCAATGTATTTATATAAAAGATAAAAAATCAGACCTGTAAACGGTGCGGCGCAGTCGAACAAATGTACCGGGCTTCAAGTGAGGGGCCTCCCTGATAACCCGCAATGTGTCCACCATTTCTTTAATCGGAACCATCTGTATAGTGTTCAAGGTGCAAAATTATCGGCACGACAAAGCAGATCTTGAATCTTGATTCAGTTATACTCGGCAGACATCACACTTAGTATGGAAACCTACCATAACCATCTGAATAATAAACCAAAAATTACAGTTTTTTTCATCATAATGTGGCGTTTTAGAATGGAAAATTAATGACGAAATTTTTCACAAGATCTTTTTCACTAAACTATGGTAGGACTCTGCACAAAAATACTTTGCGGTCTGCCGAGTATACAAATATTTATCAACAAAATTACTCACGGCGACTTTGCGGGAATTGAGCGCGTGCACATCCTCAATTGCCTGGAGCACGTGCGCCTGCTTGTACGCCTCGATGTACAGGTAGCCCTTGATGCCCTCCTTGGCTACCACCGACTTGATGAGCAGCGGCTGCGGGATGATTTGATTGTGATATCGTGAAAATTATGTTGTGGAAATGGTTTATGGTGGGGCGATTGTGAACTTTAAAAAATCAATTTCTAAGCTATTTTGATTTTGGTTTCGAGAAAAAAATCATTTGATAAATCATTTGACACAGCGCTAACACAGGCAGACAAATTAAAATACAAAAATATATTTGATAAACCAGACAAATCGGCTCACATTTTGAGTTGCAGCGTACGTGAGCGCTTTTCTCATCAATAACAGCGCAGTAGATTTCTCCTCGCCCAGCCGGCACTTGACCACCCAAAGGTTGGGATCTCTGTAATTGGAATAATTGTAATGCTACCGAAAGTAAATATATTAGCGCATGAGACGCTACGACAGGGCACCGACTTTGTCGACGGCAGCATGCCGGTCTGGGCAATTTCATCATACTCGTCATCGTCCAAGTCCTCGGTGCGCACCTGCGGCACGGGCACGTTAAAAATAGTCAATAGGAGTGTATACTTGAAGGGTATAGAGTCTACTGATTGCATACTACAATGAAATCTACCATATTCCATCTGAATAAACGAACAGACATTTAAAAAAATTCTTATCACATCGCATTGCTCCCAATTTCGGTTAATATGGAGCACAACTTTCAACGTGACCTTATTCATCAAAATACAGTATAATTCATTGTATTTATGCCAGCGTATTCCGCGATATGTCCGCCCAGTACACTGTACTGGATACACCGCACCACTCCACAACCACCCAAAACTCAAAAACACCCCACCTGATTATTCTCATACTGCTTGAAATACTCCTCCAACTCCTGTTCATTCATGTCGCCAAACTTCAACCTTCTCTTCTCGTTGGCGGCCTGCTGCTGCCGGTGGCGCTCGTTCTCGCGCATCAGCTTCTCCGCCTCGGCGCGCTCGTCGGGCCGCATGCCGATCACGTCGCCCTCGTCGTCGTACTCGTCGTCCTCCCCGTCTGGGGGGGTTGGGGGGTGAAGGTGGATGTTGGGGGTTGAAAAGGGGTTCGTATGGAGGGTTGTGGGGGTGACCCCGAAACGCTCCAGCTATCTATCTGTCCCCGGGCACCTAAGCTATTCATATATCTTTCCCGATGCAACATTTTTTGGCTACTGTCCCTACAACCCACCCTCCCCCAAAAAAATCGACCAGCTGTCTATTTCAGCTATATATGTCTTTTTGAGATTTTATCCCAATTTTCGCTCAAAATCGCCCATTTGCACACCTAACAGGCCCGATGGATAGGCCAGCAAGCAAGTACTTTACTCAGATTACAAACTTTTCCACAAATTCAATCAATATGAAAACAACCAAATTCCCCCAACCTGAAGCCACGTCTACATCATCCAAAATGAACTGTGCGGCGCCGATCTTCTTGCTGCGCTTCTTGCGCTGCCTCTCGCGGCGCTGCCGCTTCGTGCCGCCCGCCTCGTCCGAGTCGTAGTCCTCGAAGCGGTCCGAGCCCGACCCGTCGCCCGACTCGTCGCTGTCGCGCTTCGCATTCTTCGCGCTGGGCTCGTTGTCGTCGTCGGAGCGGCTCTGCGTTGTGTGCGTGATGGATTGAAGAGTTGATATAGCGGTATTATAGATGGATCCAGATAATTGTGTGATATTTAACGTTGCGGTAATTTATTCACTACACATATTTACTCGTTTGAAGCTAAACTTTCTCCTTATTGCTGTGCTCTACATCATTTTGTTTTGTTATTAGCCCTCAAATTTACGAGTTCCTGTATGTGAAACCCATTTCATTCACTGTTATATTTATGATGAAGCGCCCACATGGTAAGGTGCCCTAATCCCAAAGAAAACAAGGTAAAATACGTAAAAATAAGTACGCCTAACCCTCGCCCTCTCAGACTTGGCAGCGGGCCAAATAAATTAGGCGTCCAATTCTAAAAGCGATTAGTCCAAAATGTGAAAATTTCGAGTTAAGCCCGGAAACGTCATCTGAGGCTACTCCCGCACATTTTTCATTATTTTCCAATCATCTTTTGACCTCACAAATTTGACATTTTTGGTAGAAAATACGACAAATTTGGGCAAGAAGTCGACAAGTCCACTTAGTTTTGAGCTAAAAGTTGACAAGTCACATTCCGCAGCTTCTTTTGTTGGAAAAGCAATAAATGTGATAAGTCCACTATTGGCACCGATTTTCAAAAAATTAGACAAGTCCATAAATTTCCATAAGACATCCTCGGCGTCGCCGGGAACTAAAATATTCTCGCGTGCAAAAAGTCCATTTCCCTCCCCAAAACAGTTTTGCACTGTCCAAATGGGATTTTATGGACACCCCATTTTTCACATATAAATATCTACGTTGAGAGAATGGGCTAAAAATGTGGTACTTTATTGTCAACATAACATTATATGCAACTTAATGATAGGCATGAGAGAGCCACATTGGACACGCAGCACGGGCTGGAATTGGATCTGAAACTTCAAAATTAGATTTACTCAAAATCGCATTTTGTGGACTTGACGACCCTTTAGAATTAGACGCTTCAAATGTAAAGCCAGCAAAAAACTATATACGAACTGGCTTCTTCTCTGGCGCGCCAGTGGGCCCATCCTGAACGCCCGGGTCGCTGCTGTCGTCGCTGTCGCCGCTGGCGTCGCTGCCCTTCTGCTCTGGCGACGCCTTTCGCATGCCTTTGGTCGGCGCCACGGCGGGCCGCTTGGGCGCCGGCCCCGCGTCCGAGTCGCTGTCCGAGCTGGACGACATTGTCCCCCTTGTAATAGCGATGGATTGTTGGCGGTTAGCTGGAACACAGGCTTATTGAAACGATGCAGCCAGTATGGGATCGAGTGACGTATAATGTCTTGGCTTGCTGCCAATTTCCCGGTCTACGTATTATAAAAAACGCAGGGTTTCCGCACGTAACACCGAAGATGGCCGCAGAATGCAATTAAGCGACCAGAAATGGAAATATCCCGCACACTAGTTAAACACGTGTGTCAAATGGTCTGTGTCAACTCAGATTTCGGCTTCGTGTGTCGCAGAGCGATCTCCAAATGCACATGCAGTAATGTTTACTTTTCAACGTTGCCGCATGTGCATTTGGAGCATCAGCGACACGTGAAGCCGAAATCTGAGTTGACAACTTGTGTTGCCAGCGCGCGCGTAGAGCACACCGCGCATGGCGACGATGTAATTCTATTGATTTCAATTTATTTTGGCTGTATCCAAATCTGTTGGCAAGTTTCCAAGACATCATACGGCATGACCGGCCCAGGTTGTACGGGAACAGACCTTTTGTGAACTTGGCAGCTTGCCTAACAATCTGTTTGGATATACCCGTTTGTACACATGCATCATATCATGTGTGAATTAGTGTGTCGGCTGCCGTGTGAATTAGTGTTTCGGGTCGCGTAATCGCATTACACGGCCATCATCGGTGAGGTGGACGTGAAATGCAGCGTCTTTTACTCCCGTTCGTACATTATTCAATTTTCTCCAACCGTATACAAACTTGTACTGGCGCCAATTTCACATAAGGTTCCCGATCCATTTTTTTTGACTGGAATACGACTGTCGTACTCACTAGTTATTACCACCTTCGTAACGGAGGAAAATATCGGTAAAATATGAACATAACAGGTCGACTTGAAACCGGGGATATACCTTTTTTATACTTGGCAGTAGGGTTGGGGAACCGAACCGACCCGAACCGAACCGAGAACCGAGCACTATTTTGGAACCGAGAACCGGAACCGAGCTTGAGAACCGGAACCGAGAACCGGCACTTATACCCGGAACTGAAGTAAATACCCGAAAGAACCGAAATTTTCTAGGAATCTTAAAGTTTTTAAACAGCGTTTTTTCAACACCTACATCTAAGCCTTTAAACAGTAGCTGAACATCTAGGTGCGTGTTCAGAATTGCAAAATTCATCTGTTTGCAAAATGATTGCGCGGGAGTGTGTAATTTCACATATACTCCAATGACATTACACCTTACAATGAAATCTACCATATCCCACCTGAATAAAAGAACAAACATAAAAAAATTTCATCATATTTATCAAATTGCTTTGATAAATATGATGAAATTTTTTATGTATGTTTGTTTATTCAGATGGGATATGGTAGATTTCATTGTAAGGTGTAATGTCGCTGCAGTATACACATTAACACTGGTAGTAGTTTTCATTGGTTTTGTGGTATTTTTAACTGTAGTTGGCAAAAGTTATTTATGTTTGTACTCAAAATAATACGCGTACTCACTTGCGTACTACATAAATACATTTACGTTACCTCCAGAAAAAATACCAGTACTCATTTACTCGTGTACTTTTTGAAAGTATGCGAGTACAGAAAACGTATATGTTTGCTTTTACACTTTTTTAAATACCAGTATTATTATAACAACTCTGCTTTCTGCATTCTACCATGAAATAATAAGCTGTGATATGCTCCTGTAGTATGAAATATCCAACCAATGTACTTACACATGAAAACTTGGGTATATTGTTTTTCTGTTGTTCAGCCGATTATTACCCGATACCCGGTTATTTTATTACCCGGAACCGAAATTTTGATCATTTTAGAACCGAAAGAACCAAACCGGAACTGAGTTTAAGAACCGAACCGAGAACCGGAGCCGAAAATTTTCAGGAACCGAGACCCGATACCCGAACCGAAATCTTTTGGAACCGAGAACCGGAACCGAAAATTTTGAAATTCCCAACCCTACTTGGCTGCTGGCCAAAACCCCCGTTACTACTAACGGTATACTAAATATTTGTAGTTTGTGTATCGATGTACGTGGATATGTCAAAATATACCATATTCTGGCACATTTATTACGGTTTTGGGTACTTAAAAGCATACGCTTTACTATGAATTTCGCGAAAATTTTTGATGAAATAATAACGCCCCTAGAAATACACCCTCGTTTAACCCCCTCCACCCGACTTAAAATTTCCACTATGAAAAAATCACCTCCTGGGGTAATTCGAGGAAATAGATATCGAAAAATACATATAGGTACTTGAGTACTGAGTGAATACATTTACATTTCCTCTAAAAAGTACCCATACTCACCCGTACTTTTTAAAAGTACCGAGTACGCGAGTACAGTACTCAGTGCTTAAAAGAAAAGTGGGTAAAAAAGTTGACGAAAAAATAGAAGGGCGCCCTTCTATTAGAAGAAATACGGTAACACCTTAAATAAGGTTAAACGTTCATCCTAACATAAAAACCATCCAAATACAGTGTTTTAAAGCGTCAAATTCATTATTTTTTCCAAAAAAAAAATTTAAAAGACTTAAAAAAGTCGAAAACTACCCAAAAGATTCGAAAACTGCCCAAAAAGATTCGAAAATTCGAAATCTAGATTCAAAATCCGAAAAGTATTTTTGGGAAAAATTTGAAAAGTCATTTTAGAAAAAAATTCTTAAAAATTTGAAATACTTTTTTTCCGGGGGGTTTGCCATCGTTAGTACCTAGGTATATTTGTGTAAATGTAAGTTGGGCTTGGAGGGAGTACTTGTCAAAACACTCGTTTTTTCACAATATTGATGTTATTTTTAATATTGTTTTGCGGGTGAGTTATTGAGGTGTTTTAAACTTAAACGGCTGAGTTATTTGCTTCGACGTCGATCGGGCAGATTGGCCACATTTTAATAGATCCCACTTATATCGGGATAATTCGGGGAAACAAAAAAATTTCGTCGTGGCCCCGACCGACCTCAAACCCCAACTCGATCTGCATCAAAATAGGAAACGAAACGTAAATACAAAAGAATGGGACGACACAAAATTCTGGTGGACCCCCCACCCTAGAATACCACCCCAATTCATTCTATGGCCCCGACGGCTTTACATCACTAGGTATTATACCTAATGGGTAATGGAATGGCTCCTTCTCAAATAGGTATACCCTTTTTATAGTTGTGATTAGCGTTCCAAAAATCTCTGGGAGATTTATATTTAAAAAATATAATTAAATATAAAAAAATCTCTTATTTTATTAAATTTTCACCAGCTTTTTCCAGAAAGATTTAATTATATTTTATTTACGAGAAACAAATATGATTTAATCTCTTATTTATATTGATTAATATTTTCTCATCGTTTTTTCAGAGAGATTTAATTACCGTATTGGCTTGTTTTGAACCCCGGGCACTCTATTTTTTCACAACGTCCTTACAGTGGCACTCAATTCGAGCATGGCACTCAATTCGAGCATGGTACTGTATTATTTGGTGAGGCATTTCAATTCCATTATAGACATCGATATACATATTTTGGTACGTATATCGATTCCAGCTGCGTAATTATGATGTAATTGCAACAGCTGCGTCAATTAGATACAGATTAGACTGGACATTTTTTAACAACAGAAGCGACAGAACAGAAGCCACTCGCATGCAGTAACGTTTTTAAACGTACTGCGTTCCTGCGTCATGTTTGCTTCTATTACTTAGGTGTGGGGGGGCACTCAATTCAAGCGTGGCACTGTATTGTTTCATAAGGCGGTTACCCTGGCACTGTATTCGAGCATGGCACTCAATTCAAGCATGGCACTCAAAACAAGCCAATACGGTAGGTATATTTTATTTTTGAGTCATTTTCTGAGATTATATTTAATTACATTTTTCAACAATCACCCTTTTTTGGAACGCTAGTTGTGATTCCTGAATGGTGTAATTTGTCTAAATACATCGGTACTTACAATATACGTAGGTATCTATTTACTTAGGTAGCTATGGGAGTAATATCTAATAAATCGTAAAGTAAATTAGGTACTCCTGGGCGGTGGGCCTGCCTCATTCTATTTCCAGCTTGGAACAAACACTGCTAATTTTTTACAGAAACAAAAATTATCGAGAAAGAAACTAATAACAGTACATTCGGATCGTTCTTTTTGAAAAATCGTAGGCATTGAAGAAAATTCAGATAGCAAAATTCGTGTCTGTTTTAAGCTTCCAAACATGCATGCGCGGACTATTAATGTACGGTATTTCCTCGAAAGTCGAAAAAGCCCAGGGGGGTTTTCAGAGTGCAAATTTTGAGGGAGGTTAATCGAACCCCGAGGGGGAGGTATTACGGGGGTTGCTATTTCGCAAAGATTTTTATAACTCCTAGTACTTAGGTACAGTATGTCCTTGAAATACCCCCGGGGGTTTATTATTTCGCCAGGAATGTTACAGGGGGGTCAATTTGGGAGGCGTTTTCATGGATTTTTTCTCATTATTTCGTCAGAAAATTTCTTGCAGGATCGTGGCCGAAACATACCGAAAACTGGTAATAAATGAATCCAAACTGGATACCGTATTACCTCGGAATACCCCCATGGGGGTTTATTATTTCGCCAGCAAAATTTGAGGGGGGGTTAATTCGAGGGGGGGGGGTTTATTCGAGGGGGGGTTTTATTATTTCGCCAGAAATTTTCGTGAAATTCATAGTAAAGAGTACGGTTTTTCTAACACAAAAACGGTAATAAATGTGAGAAAGTGGGTTATATTTGGGCTATAGATGTACATCTGTACACAAATAAGCGTATGAGTGTAGCTGCGATGCAAATAAGTAGTAATAAATACATCATGTACATTGCATCCATGATGTACATCATTCCGGAGGGGGGGGGGTATTTCGAGGGGGGGGTTTATTATTTCCCCAGCCCATTTTGAGGGGGGGTTAATTCGAGGGGGGGTTAATTCAAGGGGGGGATAATTCGAGGTAATACGGTATATTTGGACTTTACATTTCGATGGGGTTTATTTTTACATAAGCTCCCTCAAACCTGGGGTGGGGGTATTTCTAGGGGAGGGGGATTTCGAGGAGATACAGTATAAGATTTTATCACCTACGGCTCTGCGGCATTTGGCACATTTATCATTATCAGTAAAAAAATGTCTAAAGCCAAACAAAAAGTGGACGCTGCCTCCACAGCAAATAGACATGAAGTGTGTCTCTCAAATGGACATGAAGTGCGTCCCTCAAATGGACATTAATATATATTGGATGCACAAAAGAAATGTATCATTGCTTAGAAAATGGCATACACTTCACTGATAACACACTTTACTGTGGTTACATATCCCACCTGAACAAAGAAACTATTTGTATTAGATCACAAGAGTTACATTGACTGTTAAATGCATAAAAGCAATATATCATTACATCTGCATTGTGAGAAATGTCTCAGATGGAACCCAGACTTTTATTTATTCAAAAGTTTTCAAGGCAGATTACAGTGTTAGACGTACACATCCATGTAAAAAAAAGTTTCACACCCTTCAACTATCTGAGACAAAAAGGAAAAAATTCACTCAAGTTTATCACAGCTGCGTGAGCTGTGCTATGTGTGTGTTTAAAACCAAAAAGCTCACGCTGCTATGATAAAGTTGAGTGAATTTTTTCCTTTTTGTCTCAGATATTTGAAGGGTGTGAAACTTTTTTTACATGGATGTGTACGTCTAACACTGTAATCTGCCTTGAAAACTTTTGAATAAATACAAATAGTTTCTTTATTCTGGTGGGATATGTAACCACAGTAAATTGTGTTATCAGTGAAGTGTATGCCATTTTCTAAGCAATGATACATTTCTTTTGTGCATCCAATATATATTAATGTCCATTTGAGGGACGCACTTCATGTCCATTTGAGAGACACACTTCATGTCTATTTGCTGTGGAGGCAGCATCCACTTTTTGTTTGGCTTTAGCCATTTCTTTACTGATATACTTCTTTTGTGTGGCCAGTGGCCCAGGCTTCCCCCAATGACACCCAGTAGGTGTCTTGCTGAACAATGTATATGCTGGCGAGTAGATGGTGCCACTCCACAAAAATGGTGCCATTTTGGAGTAGATGGCGCCACTCCATGAAAATGATGCCGTTTTGGAGTAGTTGGCGCCACTTCATGAAAATGGCACTGTTTTGGAGTAGATGGCACCACTCCATAAAATTGCACAATTTGAAATCATAACCCTTGAAGACCCATATAGTGGCAGTATCACATCAAACAGCACTATATTTTGATCAAAAATATGCAACCCATAAATTGGATGAGGGGCAAGTTTATATGTGACCGGGTGAATTTCATCCTACAAATATCGGCTGGCATGGTGCCAGCGCGTGCCAACGATACTTGCATATGCTATGTGTTAAATGACATATCCAAAACTCATTGAGAAATGTCTCTTAAACCAATATGGTCCACCATTAAGAGTAAAGGAGTGTATCATAATTCTATGTACAACTCATATCTGTGACAATAGCATTATGTGATTGTTCACAAAAAAAAAAATTAACTAGAAATATGGATCACAGTTCAGTATCCATTTATCAAAGTTTTTCAATTTAAATTTTTACTTGCCATTTCACTTCTCATTTGACTTTTGTCAATTTTCGTTGCGATTCACTTCTCACTTCTCTTTTTACTTGCCATTTGACTTGACTTGAGACTTGACATTTATAACTTGACATTTGACTTGATATTTGATCACTTGACATTTAACCTTACATTTGACTTGACATTTACCACTTGAAATTTGACTTGACATATGACTTGTTATTTGACTTGACATGAAATTTGTCACTTGACATTTGACATGACATTGATCAGTTGACATTAAACTTGACATTTGACTTGGCATTTGACATGACATTTATCACTTGACATTAAACTTGACATTTTACTTGAAATTTGTCACTTGATGTAAAACTTGACATTTGACATGACATTTATCACTTGACATTAAGCTTGACATTTAACTTGACATTTCACTTGAAATTTATTACTTGACATTTCACTTGAAATTTATCATTAGGCATTTGACTTGACATTTCAATTGAAAGTAATCACTTTGTATTCACCGTGACATTCATCACTTGACATTTGACTTGACTTGACTTTAGACTTGACATTTACAACTTGACATTTGACTTGACATTTATAACTTGACATTTGACTTGATATTTGATCACTTGACATTTAACTTGACATTTGACTTGACATTTACCACTTGAAATTTGACTTGACATTTACCACTTGAAATTTGACTTGACATATGACTTGTTTTTTGACTTGACTTGAAATTTGTCACTTGACATTTGACATGACATTTATCAGTTGACATTAAACTTGACATTTGACTTGACATTTGACATGACATTTATCACTTGACATTAAACTTGACATTTCACTTGAAATTTATCACTTGACATTTGACTTGACATTTGACATGACATTTATCACTTGGCATTAAACTTGACATTTCAGTTGAAATTTATCAGTTGACATTTGACTTGACAGTTATCACTTGAAATTTGACTTGATATTTTATCACTTGATATTTTATAACTTCACATCTATCACTTGACATTTATCACTTGACATTTATCAATTGACATTTATCAATTGACATTTGTCTTGACATTTATCACTTGACATTGAACTTGACATTTCACTTGACATTTATCACTTGACATTTATCACTTGACATCTATAATTTGACATTTTTCACTTGACATTTCACTTGAAATCTACCACTTAACATTTATTACTTGATATTTGACTTGATATTTTATCACTTAATATTTTATCATGTGACATCTATCATTTGACATTTATCACTTGACATTTTGCCTGACATTTATTGCTTGACATTTATCACTTGACATTTGACTTGACATTTATAACTTGACATTTGACTTGACATTAACCACTAGACATTTATGACCTGATAGTAATCACCAAGCAAGGTCACATGCTCAGTATCACATCAGCAGTAGTTCAGGCATGTTTGCGCATATTACACAAAATAAGCAAACTTGAATAACTTTTGTAAATCTGTACCAAAATCGCCAAAAATTAGCTCATTCGAAAGCTCTGATCATGGCGCACACCAACAAATTTTTTTTATTGCCGCATTTGTATTCAAATTTTAAATTTATCGAGGTTTGAAAATTTCAAACAGATCCCGTCCCAAAGTGGGCGGAGCCTGTTACAAAAATTCCAGAAAATAAGAAATGGCATCATATGCTCTTTCATATGAGCCATTAACCATGAAAATCGGTCGTGTTTCAAGGAAGTTATTGCAGTTTGAAGATTGTCGGGAGAACAAGAAGAACAACAACAAGAACAACAACAACACTACTTGAAAAAGAAAATCCGTAATAACTTCCTCCGAACTCAACCGTTGTATGTGAAAATTTGCATGGTGGTACTTTTCGACACGGGCTTTTTAATGGTGCAGTCGGTTCTGCACTAGCGCATTGCGTTCCGAAGTTATTGCGATTTTAAATTTGCGATTTCCGCATTTTGGTGTGTCTGACCATATTATGGGTGGGTCGCTTGCGCCCTCCCTCGGCAGCGAGGGATGGCGCTGGCGCGCCCACCCGATTCAGCTAAATGTGGTGTTACTGGTGTGTAACGATGGCAAACCCTCCAGAAAAAAGTATTCAAATTTTTAAGTGTTTTTTCTGAAATGACTTTTCGAATTTTCGAATTTTTCCCAAAAACAGTTTTCGAATTTTCGAATTTGGTTTTCGAATTTTCGTGGTAGTTTTCAAATTTTTTGGTAGTTTTCGAATTTTTTGGGTAGATTTCGAATTTTTTAATAGTTTTCGAATTTTTCGAAAAAAAATTTATTCAAAACTTAATTGAACTCGGAACTCAACGTTTTTTGTCTTTATTACAGCTCAGACACACCATAAGCAGGGTTGGTTTTATAAAAATCATTTGTATACAAATTGTATAAAAATTGTATAAAAATGTATTTTATTTTTATTTTATTCTTGTTTCATTTTATTTTATTTTATTTTATTCCAAAATAATAATAAAATAATAAAATGGACCATTTTACAAAAATTTTACAAAAATTTTACAGAAATTTTACAAAAAATCAGAATCTTCCATGCAAGGTCAGAAAAATGTGATAATTAGACCTAAACATGAAAAACGTGTGACAAATTTTTCCATTACTTTGCAGAAGCTGCATGCAGTAGGTATTGTTAGCTAGTTGCAAGTGTTAAGTTACAATTATCGATAAGAATGGTTGCATTTTCAGTAGAAGGATTACTGGAGTGTGCTGGGCGCATTTGTAAAACATAATGCAAAGTGTCAATTGTCATGACAAATGTAGTAAAGAGTCAATTGGCATCTCAAATGTCAAGCAAAGTATAATTGTCATGACAAATGTCATGCATAGTGTAAATTGTGTATCTGAATCTTATGTTATGGTATCCAAACCTTATATTTTGGTATCCAAATTTTATGTTTTTGTATCCAAATGTTCACATAAGATTTGGTTACAAAAACAACAAGATTTGGATACATAAGATAAGATTTGGATACAAATTTGCTTTACAGTTTCCACTTAAATTTATATTTGTCATGACAATTGACACTTAACTTAACATTTTCATGAAAATTGACACTTTCCATTCCATTTCATATGACATTTTGACACTTAACATGGCTTGGGACTGCCCCAGCTCCGCGAATGAACAGGTTGAACTATAAACAACAGAAAAAATTTTACAAAAAATATGAATTTTTATACAATTTTTACAAAAATATGAATTTGTATACAATTTTACAAAAATTTTACAAAAATTCGAATTTTTATACAATTTTTATTTTTATTTTGAAATTTTCCATTTTATTTTATTTTATTTTATTCTTCAATTTTCCATTTTATTTTTATTTTATTTTTATTCTTTTCTGAGATTTTGCCAACCCTGACCACAAGTCAATTGTCAATTGATTTAGAATGTTGAACTTAGAATACATATCTATGCCTCGAATTATCTAAAAAAAATTCGAAAAGTCTTTTTGAATCTTTTGATAAAAATAGATTTTTATGTATTTTTTTCACCACGTGCTCAAAAATTTAAAAATCCAAAAAAATTCAAAAATTTGAAAACGTTTTCGAATTTTCGAATCTTTTTTTGCCATCGTTACTGGTATGGTAAATATGTAATAGATTGTCAAGTCTAGTGTCTAGTACGACAGGGTAATTCGAAGTGGGCTAACTATGTGGCTGCAATAATTAATTTTAATTGGTCAACATCCTGTACAGAATTCTTTTCCTTCTGCGCTACAGTGATTCTCATCACTGTCACAGCTACCTTGAATTTTTCTGAAGTTGTATGTTTCACTGTGCGGTAAATTTGGGTATACTGAAAATACGTTAAGCAGCGTTTACACGGTTACTGTGACGACAAAAAATGAGTGTAAAAGTTTCATAATTCTAGAAAAAGGTTCCTTATCTGCAAGAAAAAGCAGTGTATTGTGCTCACTATTTAGCGAAGCGTACTGTTGTGCATGTGGAATGGACATAGTGATTGAACCCGCAACTATTATGTTTCACTGTTCATATGTAAGGTAGCAGTAAGTAAGTAGCATTAGTCAATTCTGATTCATTTACAGATCTTATTTCCCCATTCCCCAGTTATTCAGGTTATCATATCATGCCTACCAATGAAGTTGTTATACTTTGGAAGGTTGATATTTGATATCAGCAGAACATTCTAGGGAACTCTCTTCCATTTCTGTAGATTTGCAAGTGGACAGCAGGATCAAACAAACCTTTTGCCAGTTGAGTCCTGAACACTTGAAAGCGGACATTTGTTGGTGCCCAGGGTTCTCACAGCCTGGGGCACTACAGTACACACATGCAGATTTGCAGATAAATTTGATCCTGTCGTTCAAGACAGGAGACAGGAGGCTGGAGTTACAGCACAACGACAAATGGAGGCTGAAGCGACAAATTCAGTGTCGGCAAATTACAAATACTCAAGAACGCTTTGAGATATCTAACCCCAAATTGAGACGTTGAAAGCACTGACAGATATCTACGTCGTGTCCAAAAATTGTACAAAAAGCTCCAGTGGTTCTTAAAATATAAATCAAAATTAACTTTTTGTCGGCAACATTTCTCATTGGAATTGCCAACAAATAGCAAAATTTATATTTTAAATTTATATTTCAAAAACTGCTGGAGCTTTTTGAATAATTCTTGGACACAATGTAGATATCAGTTAGTGCTTTCAACATCTCAATTTGGGTATTGTTATCTCTAAGTGTTCTTGAGTATTTGTAATTTGCTGACACTGGATTTGTCAGTTCAGCTTCTATTTGTCATTGTGCTGTAACTCTGGCTGTATAGGCTTTTGAAAACGAATTTCAGTTGTCGTTTTGGTTTTTGTTTTAAAACCGAACCGACAACTGAAATTTGTTTTCAAACTAGGTTGAAATGCAACAAACACTGAAACACTCAACTAGTATGTATACATCACTGCTTTTTGTCGCAGATGGGGAACTTTATTCTGGAATTATGGAACTTAAAACTTCTTTTTTGTTGTCGGCACAAAATGCAGTGTAAATGTGGCTTTAGTAGTCAGTGCCGTCCTTTACTTTGCCACTGTTCGTCTTTTGTCAGGCCTTGATTTCTTAACCATCCGATTTTGCAAAAATATAAAATAAATAAATACGGACCTATATATTGGACAATAATTCTGATAAAATGGAAAGAAGGCGGGCACAGACAATGATGAGCGACCAACGCATTCCGGCCGCGAGGAAAAACGCCGTGAATATTTAATACTGTACTTACACTAGCACACCACTGAAATTTGGTAAACTCGTAAATCTGTTTTGAACACTTACACACATTTGAGTTCAACACAGTGCTGGGTCAGTGCCACTGACTCGGTGGTGTACTAGTGCGCGTGTCCAAAATCTGGCCAGTGCCAAATTCATAACCCACGTGTCACAGTTAGACTCGGCAGACGAGTTCTCGGAGGCGGGGCGCTTGAAGGAGCTGCTGGCGGCGGTGGGCGTGCCGCACGGGTCGGCCGTGACCGCGCCCATCGACGTGTCGCTGGTGCCCTTCCTGTTGTCGCACACGACCCCCCTGGATGCCCTGCGACACATCAGCAGGTCCCTGTTTACGTGGTGTAAAACGGTGCGATTGTTGTGGTCTGGTGGTGCGGCGTAATGATTCGCGATGCGCTATTGCATTTCGGCTGGCTGTTGTTATGAACAGTGTGTTTCAATTTCCCTTTACGACTTCAGTTCATCCACATCAGCCATGGTCACGTACACCGGCCTACTGCCGCTCGCTTGCACCTGTGCCGCCGCTCAGGGGGCAATCCCACACTCTGTAAAGTGTAAAGTGAAGTGTCAAATGTCAGAGAAAAGTGTCTAAGGAAAAATGAAATAAAAAAATAAGACTTTATTTTTGAAATTTGCATGACAATTGACACTTTGCATAACATTCTACATGACATTTGACACTTTACCTTACACTCTAAACGGTCTGGGATTGGCACCAGGTGCCAATTCCACACCTTGCAAAAGACGAGTCAAATGTCAAGTTAAGGAGAAATCCACAAATTGTACCGTCAAGTTCAGCTGCATGTTTTGCTTACGTTTGACATGTGATTTGTAACATTTCTGGATACTTGACACTTTTTCGTCACCTAACAATGAGTGGAATTGGCTGCAGGCATTTTTTGCTGCCGTCATACTGATCACCGCGCCCGAGTACCTCACAAAGGATGGCTATCTGTTCTATACCGACTTCTTTGAGAAGAAAGGCATCGCCTTGTTCACGGCATGTTGCGCTAGTTGGTTATCCAGTGTGTTGGAGGGATCGCACTTTTGAAAGTGTGTTTAAGGCCCATTTCACACTGCACTTGTGTGACGACAATAGATCTTACTCGTCACAGACCGTTTTGTGATTACAAATCTATTTTTTTAGCAGATTTTCATGAGTGTGACGACTGGTCGGCCTCGTTATTGGCGACAAGTAGCGACCCTTTTTAGCATGATCATTGTGACAACTAGATCAAATATTTTACTTGTCGTCACACTCACGCAATGTGACGACCGCTTTTTTTTATTGTCGGCGCACCTGTCGGGCTCCGACAGTGGCAAAAATTTTTATAAACATGTATAACTCTTGAGCAACACACACGATTCATCTGAAATTTGACATGCATATACACCTCAGGTGGTATGTATACTTTACCACATTCACTCATGAATATGGAACTTTTCACTCGACTTATGGAACTTTTTCAAATGTTATCGGAGTCATCACAAAAATGCTGTCTTGTGAACGCTGTCTAAATGTGAAAATTATTTGCACGAGAAAATTTTATTATGTAAAATGTGAAAATTACCGGCGTTGAAGCACAAATATCCAAGCATCGCAGTGTGCTCGTGGTGCGTCGGCTCGGCGGGCATCTTTATGGTGGGCGTGCAGCGGTCGATGGACCGTCTGCTGGTGCCGCACATGGCCTGGCAGCTGGCCTTCGTGTTGTCGCTGCTCGCCCAGAGCGTACTCTACGTCGGCCTGGCCGCGGTCGGCCGCATGCTCACCGCATCTTCGGTGGTGTTCGCTGTCACCAACGTGTGTCTGATTGCAATCGAACTCTGGCTCCTGTCGCTCAATTACGGTCAGTTGCGGTCTCATTTTACCCAATTATGCATGGCTTGTGCGCCAGCGGTTTGTAAGGTTTCTTCAACAACCCTATTTTTAAATATGTTGAGAGACGAATGAATAAAAAGGTGTTGACAATGAGGTACACATCTGTCGGTTCTAACATCTCGGTTCCATACTTTTCCGTATCATATGCCTCGGTTCCATATGATTCCGTTCGGCTTTATTACGTACATTCGTTTCGTCGATCCGAATCATTGGAATCGAATTCAAATTAAGCCTAAAATTACCCGATCACTGCAAATAAAAAGTGCAAGCAGTGCAGCGTGCGTGTCGCTGCTGCGAACGCGGAACACCGTCAGCACGTTGATCACTGAGCAGGGGGCACTCCCAGACCCTGTAAAATGCCCTGTAAAATGTCAAATGTCATGCAAAGTGTCAAAAGTCATGGAAAATTCCCGGTAAAATGGCAAACGTGTTTGCCATTTTACCGGGCATTTTACATGACGTTTGACACCTTGCATGACATTTGACATTTTACAGGGCATTTTACAGGGTCTGGGATTGGCACCAGGGCGGCAGTACCTATTATGGAAACTTATTACTGCAACGTCGCCATGCTGTCAAGTGAGAAAATATTCACATTTATTGTTTTGGCTACTTACTGCAAATCCGTCAGATTATTTTTAAATGCAGAGTTATCCAGAGGGGGAATGGGGTATTTTTCCATCTGGATTTTCATGACAATTTGCAATCAAGTCATTGTAAAATGGGTTTACGTTAAGTAATCACTTAAGTAAATCAATAATAACCATATTTCTTCCAATAGAACGGCGCCCTCCTATCTTTTGTCAACTTTTTACCCGCCCTTCCATTGGAGACATGAACTTTTATTAGAAGAAATACGGTATAACTAAATAAATACAGCATGTTCATCAGCATTGTTGAAACCAGCGGGGAATTATTTGAGGGGGTTATTTGAGGGGTCAACTTTTGGACTTTCAACAGCTACCTACCGTATTTCCTCGAATAACCCCCCGGGGGGTGATTGTTTCATAGTGCTCCCGAGAGGGGGGAGGTTAAACGAGGGGGGTATTTCGAGGGGGGGGTTATTGTTTCACAGGAATTTTTTTGAAATCCTAGTACAAAATCGTGGTTTGTGATGTGCGCTGGGGTAGAAAATTGCATCAATAACTGACATGTATCAACTCCTGTATACTAATATTAGTACGTAGATGGTATAAACACTGTCCTAACGTGATTCCAACATTGTTTTAACGTGTGTTCTGCACTTCGCAGAACACAAACTGCAGTATTTGCCATGTACGTTCTCTTTACACTCAATCTGTGGGGGGGGTATTTCGGGGGGGGGGTGATTGTTTCATAGTGCTCCCGAGAGGGGGGGGGGGTTAAACGAGGGGGGGTATTTCGAGGGGGGGGGTATTTCGAGGGGGGGGGGGGGGGTATTTCGAGGGGGGGGGGGATATTTCGAGGAAATACGGTATTCAAAAGTACGGGAATTATTCGAGGGTTTTCGGTATTTTCTATGAAACACACGTGGGTGTGGAATACTCAAATTACGTTAACTTCACGTTTCCCCCCATGGACTTCTTCCCCCCCGTGGTGTGATGCATTAGCGTTATGTCCGTGCGGACATAACGGTAATGCAACACGATAAAACGCTAATGCAACACGGACAAAACGCTAATAGAACACACTCCGGGGGCAAGTTGTCCACGGGGGGAAAGTACCTGTAATCCTCAAATTACACGTTTTTAGATTGAATGAGATTCAACTGCCCGAGGGTGTGGCGCAGGAATCGGCGGGTCAAATTGCTGGTGTCACTGATTGAGCTTTTCTCGTTTTATTAAGATGGGTGACTCGTATGCATACAGGTGGATCTACAGCATGTCATAAAGCATGTCTACAGCATGTCATAAAATGTCATCGATAAATAAATTTTTATCATGTTTTCAAGTTATTATTCACAGTTTACATGCTATGATCAGCGACAAATTGATTTTAGGGCGTCAACGTGAAATTGATTTTGTCAGTGGACTATTTTTCATCCAACGTTTTTCATTCAAATTCGAATTAACATCTCCCATATGAAAAAATTTTCATTCAAATTCGAGTATTGAACAATAATTTTAATAAAAAAACTTGACAACATGAAAATAATGGATTTATCGGTGACGTTTTATTTGTCGTTTCCATTTTTATTTGGCGTTGTGCTGTAAATTCACCTTACTAGTTGTAAAAACCTATTTACGTTGACTCAAAAATACTTATACTCGAGTACTCAAGACCATGAGGCGAGTAAAAAAATACTTTACATATATTTTGACAAAAGTTTGGTACTTTTAACAACTCTGCTGAGAAGTACGGGTCAAGCTTTGTGATTTCAACATGACGCTGTTGTGCTGGCGCCAAACATTATAATGCGATTTTGAAAAGTCGAAAATTGTGGATATATTAATTTTTGGATAATGAAACTCTCCATCTACCATAATGCGGGTCTAAGATGTGGATCAATCTAAGTTAATATTTTATAAGAATCAACACAATAATTCAGTTCCTGGCACTTATCCAGCATAATGTTGTTCATCGACGTGCTTGTTCAGCGGGTGGAATTCCCACACCGCGTGCGGACTTGGCGGGTATTGTTCTTTGACCCTTGCGTAAGCATTCCCGAAATTGCCAACTGCACTGTCTGATTCTTTCACGTGCAGCGTTAGAAAAGCGCAGGCGCTTTGTTTCGGCGCATCGATGAGATAAGCAATGCCATTTTCCAGATCGGAGGACGGATCTAATTAGCCCGACCGGTTTTCCCGATGTTCCCGAATCAAATTAGCCCGCCCGGTTTTCCCGTTGTTTCTGAATTTTTAAATCCCAGATCCTGTAAAATGTCAAATGTCATGCTATCAAAATTTCTTACCCGCCGTTTGACACTTTTGCATGACATTTTCACTTTTGACACTTTGCATGGAATTGTCCATTTTAGAGGATCTTTGATCCATAATTCGCATCGTTGCTACGGACACATTGAATCGGACTCCCGAAAAAGCTTGCGGGGCTAATTAAATCTCATCCCTGGCGCGCATTTTGGCTTATCCTCCCGGTTGTCAGTTTTTGGCTCTGTGCCACCAGTGCATTCCTTAGCTTTCGTATCCTGCAATACGGTTGAATGTTCTGTTGGCGCAGTAATCACAAATCGCCATTGGAAATGCGCCAAAAATGCGTCTGGCGCTGGCGCCAACAACGCCAACTTAAGGCCAGCAGCAGTACACCCCGAAAGTGTCGGTCACTAAGTTTCGTTTGAATCCTAGATAATCGATACTAAATGTCGTCGTGGTCGCGTGGCTCTTTCAACACACCCAGACGGCAGCGCCAATTATTTAGCTCCACAAAATGTCTGGCCCTGTTGCATCAGCTAGCGCGAGCATAGTTGTTAAAACGTATTTACGTTTACTCGATAAATACGTAAATATACTCGAGTACTGCGCAAATACGTTTGCGTTTCTAGCAGAGTTGCGAAAGTGTATTTACACTTACCCGAAATACCCGGGTAAATGGGTATTTATATTTACACTTACACTTACACTTTCATAAAATACCCGTACACTTTTTTACACTGTCCTGGGCAAAATACCCGGGTACAGAAAGTGTATTTTTTTCTTTCAGATGGCCCTGTTTTAAGCTTCTGAGAAAGCATAAAATAGGGTCATGTACAAAAAATGCATTGAATGTAGAAAATATGACAAATGTACAAACTAGCCTTTGATCTACAACCTTTGATCAGTACTCATGGTATTCTAAGTAAAATAATGCATGAAAATGATAAATAAATTGATCTAAAGGTGAGAACAGCGGTGTTTTCTAATCCTCAACAGTGAGAGCTCTTTCTAAAAAAAATTTACATTTACACTTTTTTTACACTTTCCTAGGTATTTTTAAAATACCTTACACTTTTGGTATCCATACTTAAAATTTGGAAAGTGTATTTACTCTTACACTTACACTTTCCAAAAATACCAGTATTTTAACAACTCTGGTTTCTAGTACTGAAAAAAATACTAGTACTCACTTACTTGCATACTTTTTGAAATACGCAAGTACCAAAAACGTATTTTAGGGGAACATAGAAAGTGACATTTTGACAGACAGAAAGTGACAAACATTGGACATTTTCCTTAGAAATACATATACTCTGGTTACTTTACACCTTGCACGCGTGGTTCCCGCTGGATGTGTGCCAACGATGGTTAACGCGTGCGAGTTTCATAAAAAGATGACAAAATTGATTGTTGTTATAATGTTTTTCATTAACATATTCACATCGATGAATTTTTTAAATCTTTTTACGGAAATCGCATGATTTAATAATCACTGGCACACTTCCAACACGAGACATAAATCAGTGCGAGGGCAGAGTATCATGTACGCCGAGTATATCAGGAGAGAAAAAAACAACATATTTGACGTATTCCAGAGTAAAAATTGAAAAATAGTGACTGTTATATTTTATGTGAGGAAAAATACTCACTTTTACATTTCTGTGAGGAAAAATACTCATTTTTACGTTTTCCCAGAACACATGTTTCCCAGTTACTCATGTTTTACGCTATGTAAAAGTAAAAAAATAACTTTACTTTTCATGTACTCATCCGTGAGGAAAACAAAAATACTTTACATTTACGTTTACTTTGAAAAAAGTTCTGTACTTTTAACAACTCTGCACCAGTGTAATAAACCCAATTTTGGGACATTTCCGCCGCGGTGTGGTCGGTTACCTGTTTCAGTGCAAAGAGCCTCAATGCAAATTGTTCCGTCTGTTCATCGATATGTTTCATCGTTCCAAAATAATTTCGCCTGTCAACTTCAGTTTCATTTTTGTTAGCTGCCTTTGCGACCATTTTGCCGTTGTGATTGATGTAGGCATATCTTTGCGGCTTTCCAGCGGTTCTCAGTGTGATGTAAGACGGGTTTCCCGAGTATTTCTCTGCGATAAGTCGATTATATTGTTGCGAAATTGTATTATCCGGACACTTTTCCGGGCGGCTAGACTCATTGACGCATCGCACACTGAAATTTTGAGTTCAGCGTTCGAACGTTTTTGCACGCTGAACTACAAACGCTGAAATCAAAATCTAAAGGACACAAGGGTTTTGAAGCGTAAAAACTCGGAATTTGTAATTCTTCGCGAATTTACATTCGAGCCGAAATTTTTACGCTTCAAAAACGCTGTGTTCTTTAGATTTTGATTTCAGCGTTTGTAGTTCAGCGTGCGAAAACGTTCGAACGCTGAACGCAAAATTTCAGCGTGTAGTGCGCCATAAAATGAAATTGCACGCTTCACTGGTGCTTTTTGCGCTCCTGATTAGATAGTCTTCCAACTATTTCTGTGGCCCCCACGAACCGATGACAAATTCAGTGGTGAAGGTCTTGCTGAAAATGACGCTGCCGTCGACGGTGATGTGCGCGTACAGGTGCGTGTGCGCGTTGCGCAGGGCGACCAGCTTGAAGAACATGTCGGTCGCCGTGTCGCTGGGGTCGTGCGGCGTGATGGCCAGCGCGGCCAGTCTGCAAGTCGCGCTAGTGTATGCGTGCAGTAATCCCCCTAATATTGTCAGGTCTGCCATAAATTGACCTCTAAATCAGGCAAAAAACAAAATTTTCAAAAACTATATTTTGAAGAAAAAAAAGTCCTTTTATATAAGACACTTAAATATAAAAACACTTTTAGTATTCCAGACTGTTTGCCATCGTTATAAAACAATACTACCTAAAAATAAAACAGCATGGACCCGAGCAACACATATAACGAAAAACTAATGTTTTGCGCTATCCGAACCTGGCTGCAGTTTGTGGAAAGTTGGTCGGCATGATGTGGCACTTGATGAGCACGTCCGAGTTCGGTGTGCCGGTCAGCACCACTTGGGCCCTGGGCGCCGGCTCCAGCAGCTCGGCGAACAGTGCGCGGTCGAGCATGCGCGACTGCCTGCGATAAAATGTGACATTTTGATAAAAATGTGTATAGTCGGCAGACATGATATTACACAGGTTTGGTCCACTTATGTTTCGCTTCGCTGAGCGTCAATGAAATTCAACATCTTACTGAACAGCGAAGTGCGATACATCTTTAATACGGTAGAAAAACGGTGCACAGAGGGTCGTAAATATGTCAATATGTATAGTCGACGGACATCTCATTCTACAAAATTGGAAAGTTATATTTTGTTCTTGTAGAGCGAACGAGAAAGGAATTTAGTAAAAAAAGAAAATATAAAGATAGTAAGAAGGAAAATAAAAATGTGCTGTTCTTTACGCACTCGTTTACTCCAATTTTTGTGCCGATAGGTGCTGCAAATTTTTGATTATACGTTTACCTATTTTAATCTAATTCATATTTAGAAAAGTTACACGCTATCGATTCATTTTGACGAAAACTTGTTACGTTCAAAATTTTGAATTCAGAAAACGTTCCCGCTTTGTATTTATTCAGATCCAGACGACGCTTGGATGGCATCATGCCAAAAAACTCAACTACACTTTGACGGGGGTTTGAATTGTGCGGGCACAATTGAATAGTTTCATTCCGTATATGCGTAAGCACGAGTCACCAAAACAGAGTTCTACGGGTTGGATACAGCGTGCATGATATGACATCATGCAACTCATTGTATAGTATCATGTCTGCCGAGTATACGCTAGTTGCAGTAGTCTGCGTGCACTTCATCACAAATTTATTTACTACCAGTGCCTTTTTTACACATAGATATACCGCCTTTTGGATGTGATTTTACGTGTGTGTTTTCAGGTGTCCTGCAATATTTCTGTACCTACATTTTTACGCCATCAAATACTGGGAGCAGTATGTCGACACTGAACGAACTTTACCTGCAACCTATTTAGTTTCTAGCGAATGCGACTTTTCAATGTCAATACGGAAAAGTGTTCTAAATCCGATATACCTCGAGTTTTGATGTCCATATTCCGTATTATACCAGGCATATCCTCTACGGTTTACCATTTATCTTTCCATGGTGATATTCGATACGATGTTTTGTTTGCTCTATGCCGCCAAATTTAAAATAGAAACTTGTCGAATATTAGCTTGTATTCAAAATTGTTTGATCTATGCCGCGCATTAAGCAACACGAAACGCACTGCATCATGGCCATCATGGCGCGTCTGAGCGGCTGGCTGTCCTCGGCCAGGGCGGCGGTGAGCGAGCCGAGCAGGTGGTCCCTGGCGAGCGCCACGGCGCAGTAGTCCTCGGCCGCGTGCAGGATGTGCAGGTGGTCGCGCGCCCTGTTCACCTTGACCATGTCCAGCATGATCGCGCGCAGGTGCGACAGGTCAGACTCCACCGCCGACGACAGTGCCAGCCACGGTCTGAGACACGGGTATACTCGGCGGAAAGAAAACCATGCGTCAAAAATAACTTGTGTCTTAGTCGATGGTGCGCGAGCAGGATACTTATGCATGCACTTTCACAAACAAATATTTATCAAACAAAAATGCGGAGTCGCCGCGTGCAAAGGACGTATGTTGTTTCCCGTAACGCTTTTTCCTTTTTGCGGGAATAACTTTTATTTTCAGTAACGATGACGTCATGTTGGAGTGTTTCATTCAGAAAGATGCATACCATGCAGTCCACGGAGCTTATATCTATACCCTACACAAAATGTTTGAAATTGCATGTCATACGACAACGACAAATTCAATTTCTGTTTCTTCACTTTTGACGCGGTTCCCTCTAGTGCACAATTTCTCCCAGAGAGACGTGAAAACCACTGATTTTTCAAGCCACCAAACCCACTGTATCACGCTCAATCTGACCACATCCTTATCACCAAGCGGCGCGGGCGCCAGCGCACGCAGAAACGCATTCGCCATGGCCAAACGCCTCTGCGTGCTGGTGGCATCCATTCCGTCGGGAAATCGACTGCCGGCGTGGAAGGTTGGGTCCATGAACGGGGCGCCGGGGTGCAACAGGAGAAACAGCACGGGCAGGAGGCACGAGGTGCACGGATGCGACATTTCGAGGGTTATGTTAGCTTTTCTAGAGTATGCCGGTGGCTGATTGACTCATTCAAAAGGGTGGCTGCACTGGCAGACAACAGTTTGTGTTCGATACAAAATTTAATTTCCATCGTTTCTTCGGAGTGCGGGTGGGATTCAAATCTACATATTTATGTGAATACATGCATGTGTACATGTGATACCAGCGCAAACATGTTTTACAGAAGCTAAGATGTATCTAATTTGCATCGGTTGCCTTGTGTCTCTTAACCCGTTGCATTTACATATGCCTGTTCCCTTCAGAGGGGCACTTTCTGCGAGTGACTGACATGTTTAAGCATTTCGTATTTAAATAGTACGATCAATTGGCTTTCAGGATGAATACCTAGTTATGATAAGTTTATTCTATTCCGACCATACAGTACAGACAGAGTACACAAAAATCGGCACGTTCTATTGTTTGAAACCGACAAAAAAGTCTTTGTGTGAATCTTTCCCCAAGGGTATCATCTTAACATCCTTGAAATTAGCGTCGGACATCATCTGCATTTGCACGCGCCTGCCCACCATGGCGCCCAAGCCCATGCCGTTCTGAAATATTTGATACATTCTGAATGTTGAAAATCGAGGTTTTGTCAAAATATCGCTTTTAAAACGCACTGGGTAGTATAAGGAAACCGGCATGCAGTGGTATAGAGAAACGCCGTACATCATTGGGGAACTATTTATCGTTTCGATGTCCTCGTGGACATTGCTGCTGCCTGTATTAAGCTTTATGAATACTATATTTCATGAATACTAGATTCTAATAGAATGACATACTTCCAGTAGAAGGGCACCTCCAATAGAACGGGATACCTCCAATCTAAAGGGCACCTCTTATAGAAAGGCATGTAAAAGAATCCACGATAAAAATACAACGGCGCTCTTCTATTAGAAGAAAGACGGTATGACAACTAATGAAGACGTGTGTCGATTTGAAAAAGCTGCATTGGTCACCCTACCTCTGACATCGTGACAGATTATCATGCCACCAGGTTTCAGGACACGATTCACCTCCTTTAAAGATTTGTCTGGATATGCCTGAAATTAAAGTTATCACAAAAACTTCAATCGCAATTATACAGGTGTTCAATGAGAAAAATAAAACAAATTCATTTCACTAAGCACTTGCCTGATCATGGAATGCATCAAACAATGTAACAACATCAAAATATTCCGTCCAATGATCAGCTAATTTTTCAGCGTTCATCACGGCAAAGTGGACATTGTCCACGCCAGTTGAATGTGCCTTCGCACTCTCAATCGCTGTTTCACTGAAATCGATCCCATGAAACTCACTGCAAGGTGTCGATGCGAGCAAGTGTCATTAAAACTTTCTTTTTTAAAGTTTCACAAGAGAATGCTTTTCAGAATAATTGTGCACCTTTTTTGGAATCGTTGGGCCATGACCCTGGATGGCAAGCCGAGCCCGCAGCCAAGATCCAGGACCTTTATGCCATTTTCCAATTTTTCCTCTAAACCCTCAAAGCGTGGAATATAGTCGGTGAGAATTCTGTCGGCGTGAGATCGCGCCGATTTGGCACCCATTTTTTCGTCGAATTCTTCATAATCGCTATATGACGTGCCTGATTTGGGTAATAGAAAGATGATGGAGTGAGTTACTGAAACATTTTTGTGTGAATAAAATTCTGCACCGGGCACACTCGATATATTTGCTGCTGCTGCACCTGTTATGGCGGCGGGAACCAGCAGGGAGGTGGTCGAGGGGCATACGGACGCGGAGAATTTTTCTGATATTGAGGCGTGGGCGGCGGGCGCGGCCGCACATACGGCAACTCTCGGCGCCAGCTCACCGCGTCAGCAGCATTGGTATGTTGTTAGGACTGCTTGCGATAGGGGGATTCTGGATTTTACAATCGCATCTATCAACTTCATCAAAAAATCTCGGAACAGAAGGGGGACGGCTTAAAATGGGATATCTGATGCGGGGTAATTACAACGTAATTTCACTGTGCGGAGTTGCTATTGGACGGAGTGCAGAGGCGCTTGTGAAATGGGGCAGGCGGTTGACAAAAGTGCAGCGGCAGTTCTCATCTGGCGTTTGTGATTTTATGGAAAAGGTAGGGGTATGTCTCTCAATACTATGGGTGAAATGGGAAAGGGCACTTTTCACACAATGTGGTAGGTCCCAAAAAAAATCTGCTAAGACCAACAATGCTGACGAGTCACACCAACCCACAACACATAGCACAGACACGGTAGCAATGCAAACAGGGGAGGACACTGTTGCTCGTGGTCCAAGAACTAAAAAACAAAGGGCAATAGGCAGGATAACGGGAATTCTGAAGAAAAAGAAACCGGACGTGAAATTAGGTAATGATAACAAAGAACAAAAAAACAAAAAGGGGGTGACCTGGGGAAATCAAATAAGGCTACTCTATCAAAATGTGAGATCAGCGAGAAATAAGCATGAACAAATAAAAGAAATGCTGAGAAGTGAACGCTATGATGTTGTCATTTTGGGAGAAGCTAATGTAAGAACACGACTTGATACAACGGATATGCCTGGGTATGATCTAACACTCATACCAAAGCCTGAACACAATAACGGAGGTTTCCTTGTATACATAAAGAGATCTATCTCAGCATATATGCAGGGATCCATCACTGAGGGGGTGTTAGAGAGTAATACAGTCTCAATGACAATATCAACACTAGCTGGGAAAGTGGATATTGTAGCACTGTATTTACTTGATCAAGGAAGGATTCAAAGAGACAAAAACCAAAAGGAATCAAATGCTAAGATCCTGGATGCGACATCAGAGCAGATAATAGGCAATCGAAGCTCGGGTAGGGATACCATTGTTGTTGGTGACTTCAATGCGTCGCTAGGGCCAGAACTACTAGGACGAGGTAGGTGTAATCAGACTGTTAACAGCACGGGGAGGTTAGTAAAAGGATGGCTGGATGCTACAGACATGTCAGTGCTAGATGACGCTAACGGACAATGGTGGACCTTCGAGTCGGGCAGGACAAAAACAAGGATCGACTACTGCATGATCGACAATCAGGCCACAACAGTTTCTGCGGATATGAAAAACCTTGGTCATGGGAAAAGCCCACTGATATCGGATCATAGTGCATTGGACATTGACATCAGGATAGAATCAAATGGTGGGGAGTTAAGGGAGAATCAAAGACAATCACCAAGGTGGTCTGTCAGAGGAAAAGATAAATCGACAAAATTTCTATCCGAAATTGAAAAGATCCTGGAATTAAAAAGCGCTCCGCAGAGCTACTCTGCCCTGCTTGATTTTTTACAGCAATGGGCAGAGCAGTGGTTCGGAGTGAGGCAAGGAACAAAGAAAGAGTCGAAGCACACCAAACAGAGAAGAGAAACAAAACGGATTTTAGCCAGAAAACGCAGAGCGCTGCACGAGGGGAGAATAGGGCTTGTGGAGTATAGAAGCTCACGGAAAGCTGGATTGCAGAATATCAGACAGATCGAAAGATCTGCAAAAGAAGACTTAAAGG
Source organism: Sphaerolaimus hirsutus (assembly GCA_964036195.1). Classification (NCBI taxonomy): domain Eukaryota; kingdom Metazoa; phylum Nematoda; class Chromadorea; order Monhysterida; family Sphaerolaimidae; genus Sphaerolaimus; species Sphaerolaimus hirsutus. The sequence continues at coordinate 10,917,550 of OZ038459.1, forward strand.
ACAGGGTATTAGAGAACGAGCTAAAATACGGAATTGAAAACACAAATCTGTATAAGCTGGCAGCGAAGCTACGCGATTCGGATGTAAAATATCCGATGCTCAAGAACGGGTCAAGGGTGTGCAAGGACGACGAGGAATTGAAACAAGTCTTAGTGGCATTCTGGCACCGAATACAATCTCCAAATATGGAAAAACCCCACTTTGACACAGATGACGGGATGAAAGACGTGATAGATAGAGATCTATCGGAACAGATGGACATGGAAATATCGCAGGCCGAGACATTGGAGGCGTGCAGAAAGTTGAAGCTGGGGAAGTCGGCAGGCACAACAGGGATATCTCATGAGATGATCAGAATGCCAGGAAGACATCTACTGGCAGCCCTGACAAATCAAATGAACCGGTGGTTTGATGGTCAGGAGCCTATCTCAAACAAAGCGAAAACATGCAAACTCGTCCTGCTGCACAAAAAAGGATCAAAGTCAGATGTGAACAACTATCGAACAGTGGGAATTCAATGCAATATACTCAAGCTATATTGCTCAATCCTGAACAAGCGGCTGATGAACGCATTCGAAGTAAGCAATGCCTTTGGTGATATGCAGGCTGGATTTAGAGCGAACAGAAGAACAACGGACAACCATGTGATTATACAGGGATGCCTAGCAGAGACAAACAAACTTTCAGCCTGTTTCGTGGATGCAGTCAAAGCCTTCGATAGGGTGAACAGAGATCGCTTGTGGGTCAAACTGAGGGACTATGGGTACGGCGAGAAGCTATGTACGGCTATAAAAGGCACGTACACTGGTCAGCAATGCTACTTGCAGTACAATGATGTTAGCACAGAAAACTTGGACTATCCACTGGGGGTACGCCAGGGGTGCTGCCTAAGCCCGACGCTATATGTCTTGTACATGGCGGACTTACGGACCAAACTGGAACGACTAGGGATAGGAGCAAAATTAGGGGAGAGGAAAATACCAGCAGGCTTCTTTGTAGATGACGTCGTACTTATGGCAAACACCGATCAGGATCTGCAACGCGTAATGGACACATTCACGGATTGGAGTTATGAGTGGGGGGTAGGGATAAGCGAACAGAAAAGCATGGTGATGCACTTCAGACAAAAGGCAGATCCATATAGGAAGTGGGAATTGGGGATAGGCCAAGATGGGAACCGACAAATAATCAAAGAATGTGACGAAACAAAATATTTGGGGATAAAGTTGAGTAGCGGTCGAGATCCGTTTCAGGCGCAAAAAACCGGCTACATGGACAAGCTCACAAAAGGTAGGTTCCTGGCTAAGGAAGTTGGAAAACACAGCAGACGGCAAATTTGGGCGTTGAACATGCTCTGGGGGGCGTATGTGGCAAGTACTGTTATGTACGGCAGTGAGATAACGGGAATATCAAAAACGTCGCTGAAACAAATGACAGCCTTACAACTAGGGCTGTACCGACAACTGGGCGGGGTGGGGAGAAATATCTCAAATAAATTGTTAGGGATGGACTGGGACATCAGAACGATGGAGTGCTGGTACAAGTACAACGTGATCAGATATAATGATTATCTGGAATCAAACAAAGCTTCGGAGACAACTAAATTAGCAGCAAGAATATGGGGTGTCCAAAGTCAAAGGGGGAACGCGGGAACAATGAGGAAAAACTCACCACGGGGCCGTGCAATGGGGGCAAAGAGAGAAGTAGGCTTAGAAAACACACAAATCTGTCACAAAAAAGAAATACTAACTGCATGCAAACATTACGGGTGGGAAGTTGGGCTGAAATCTAGGACAACAGGACAACGAAGTGTGCAAAAAGAGAATCAAGTTTTAGATGAGATAACACCACTAATACCAGAAACACTGCAAACAAATGAGCACGTTTGGTTCGCAGGGAGACATGGGTGGCTTCCAAAAATACAACAAATAGGCTATAGGCACAACAAAACTAGGCTATGGATTAACTGTCCATTATGTGAAGCGCTAGGGTGGTCATTTTGGATGACGCTGTCCCATTATTTGGGACAGTGCCAACATCCGACAGTGACACTCTGGCGCAAAGCTTGGGTGAGGTCGCTTAGTGAAGACTGCTGCAGCCGACGGTGTGGAGAGGTGCTCTACACACCCGAGGCAGCGGTGGCTGTGAATTCACGACAAAATCCCCAGAATATTGAGAGACAGATCCCTAGTAGAGTGTTTGATGCCGCAGTGTGCCACAAAATGCGTATCCAAGCTTCGGAATATTTGGAGATACTATCTGGTGTCCTCACTGGGGAGGCTGAACGCTGCGACGGTTTATCGTTCACAAGCGGGACGCCACACTAGTGAGGACAAACCAGCAGGTCTCAGCCACCATGGAAAATATACAAAGATGTAGCAATAAGTTGTAGATACATTTCGGATAATACATGTTTTGCGACACAATCCTATGATTTGATCAATGCGGAAATGCGACTTCTTCTGGCAAACTTTGGAAACTTTTGGATAGACTCAAACCAGTAAATGTGCAAAAAACAAGGAAAACCTATCTTTCGGAAATACATTGTTGGACAGATGACTGTTTCTTTTCTATGGACAATTCAAGTATACAAAATTTTGGAAAAGGTAGGAAGAGTTTTGGAAACGGAAACAACAAATGTCCAGGAATATACTGACAGAGTTCAATTTTCATGTGTGATTAATCTCTGTGAATGTATCTCTCTTTTTTTGTTTAATATGCAATCGTTATGTGCTCATCGCTTTTTTGAGCAGTTCAAACCCGGGTCGTGGGGTTCTAGAGTGTTTATTTCGGTGCTACTGGCAATGTTGTCTGCCGCGTTCCTTTCTTTTACTTAGAATGTTCTAGACTTCAACAGCTTTCTTCTTTCTTCTCCGCTGTTTTCAAGTCAACTTTAACACCGCCTTGATATAGGTATAAATATGTTTGTGCGTCGTTCAAAACTCACCTGTTAAGGCCGCAATTTAGGAGTAATCGATGGATGTTCAATGTGTGTTGTTTTATTTACTTGCATTAGACTCTAGTGGTCCGAGCCGAGTAAACTTTATTATTTGATTCGAACATTAGTTATTGCTGAAAACCTCCCAAGTTATTCCCGAGTGATTACAACAAAACTGTTGTCCTCCTGTGCGGTATACCACGGCCACACCGCGGATTAAGAGATGATGACGCGAATTAAGAAAATATACCTAGGTGAAAAAAATCCACCCCCAAGAAAAATCCAGCCCATTGAACAGCACCAAATTGTGCCAGTGACTAAATTCCAGAAAGTCTGAAACTGTCGAACGTTCAACTAAATTCCACATGAAATCTAAAAATCTCATCGCAGTAGCTTCGTAGCTAGTGATGTAAAAGCGCCATGGCGCTGGCGCTTGACGCTAGCGCCAGAGCAAAAAGCGCCATGGCGCTTTTGGCGCTTGGCGCTATTTTGCTGTGGCGCTATTGGTGCTTGGCGCCATGCCCATGAAGAGCGCCATGGCGCTTTTGGCGCTTGGAGGTATATTTGACCGACGCCAGGAACAAAATGCCTGGCGCTGGCGCTTGGCGCTAGCGCAAAAGCAAAAAGCGCTATGGCGCTTCTGGCGCTTGGCGCCATTTTGCTCTGGCGCCATTGGCGCTTGGCGCTAGGGGTCGGAAAAGCGCCATGGCGCTTTTTGCGCTTGGCGCCAAAGTTCTGGCGCTTTTCACATCACTATTCGTTGCAGACTAGTGATGGAATGGCGCCATTTAAGTGCGCCAAAGGGCGCTGCGCCATGGCACCATTGACGCTTGGCGCCCATTTTCTGGCGCTTTTCCATCACTATAACATACCTGTAGGACCATCCAGTTGGAAGCATTGTTCAACTTTTGGTGCAGCCTTCCAAAAGTTTTCAAACATCTGGACAAAGACCAGATCCGCAGCGGCGTGAGAAAAGTTGTCGGCCATTTCATTTGTCAGCATGAAGTGCACGCCGTCGGGCTGCGTCTGCAGAAAGCCGCCGGCGGCGATTGTGCACAGCCACTCGCGTATGTACCTGAGCCAAACAATTGAAGACATTTACCTACATACATCAAATCGTTTTTTTTACTGATAAGGCAGCAAAAAGGGAAGAAACAAGACCTTAGAGCTTTCAGTGAAGGAGGATACCGTATTTCTTCTGATAGAAGAGAGCCGTTTTTTTTTTGTCAACTTTTTTCCTGGCGTTCTATGGAGGTGCCGTTCTATTGGAGGCTGCCGTTCTATTTTCACCAATTTTTTCACACATTTTTCAGTTGAACAGTTTTATGAAACTTGAAAAACATTTGATTATCAGAGCAACAAGTTGTATTTAGTTTATTATCTATATTTAAATGTCTTAAACGTTCTCAACATCCAATTTGATATTTTTGTTTTTGACACTGTTCTAACGTAATATCTACCTGCCGTTCTATTCGAAGCTGCCGTTCTATTGTTTTCGTGAAGCAACCAAGAGCAAAAAACTGCCGTTCTGTTGGAGATGCACTTCTATTTTAGGTATTCCGTTCTACTCTACGAAATACGATTCTCATAATGAAATTTCAGTGATAACGAATCATCACAAAGCGACATTAATCTTTCAAACATTAAGAATATCTCCCACGTACCTTTCCCTCATTTTCACTTTCTCGGCAAATTGGACCGACGTAAACCATGTATTTTTGAGTTCGACCTGGAGCCAATTTCGCGCTTTCTCCAGTGCAGATTCTACGTGTCGCGAATCACAGAAAAGCTACAAATTACTTGCCATTTTCTACCATGACTAGTGATGGAAAGGCACCGGTGTCCCGGTGCTGGACACCGATCGGCACCAGCACCGGTGCTGGTGCGGTTCGGTGCCCTTTTTCGAGTCTGCCCTGCCGGTGCCACTTTTTTTAGAATAGCACCAGTGCCGGTGCGGTGCCATATTTCCTGGTGCCTTTACCATCACTAACCATCATGATTCAAAACGCGCGACATGTCTCTTCAATTGACTAGACGATCAATTAGCAGCCTTTCTCGATGCTTGACACTGATAATGTGACCAGAGAAGGCGTGGAATTGGCTCCAGCGCGTCGACCAGCCCCAGCTTGGAGCCCGTGCTCAGCGCCAGGCACGTCACCCCGCTGTAGATCGTTTTCAGCACTGGGTTTTTCTCCCCCGCTGAAACGGCTGGCTGTGACATCTTCCGTCAGATGGACTTCTTGAAAAGTTACCTAAGTGCTGCGATAAGTTATTTTCGATTTGTGAGAGTCAACGCGAAGAATTTGATTAACAATCTCGATTTTGATCGGCTCATCTAATCTTGTAATCTTACAAATCCTTTTCGAAAATATTCGGAATAACATCAAAAAATGGATAAACATAAAATACAATAGGTATAATATGAATTTCTACCCGTACACGATCACTTAAAAAGACATATTGACGTGGCGGTGTCAAGCAGATGTCGTTTTTTCATTGTTTACGCGTTACTATTCTTCTGGGTTTCGCTGAATTTTATGTTGACTATTTTGTAAAAACGTTTATACTGGCTGGACCGCTAAGTATGGGCCAAAAAATTACTTATGTCTTAGTCGATAATGCGCGAGCAGGATAAATAAATATTTTCACTTAAAAAAATATTTTAAAAAGAAAATGTGGAGTCGCCTTATTTGTTAATGATGACGTGATAGTGCTCATACAAAAAATGCATAGCATGCTGTCCGCGGAGTACACCTACCTACCTTCTCTTGTCTTCAAGAGTCAGTGTCAATAGAAAACTGATAAGAGAAAAAAAGCGCAAGATAAACTTTTTATGTAGGCAAATTTTATGCAATGTAAAAATGTGCCTGGAACGATAAGAATGTTGGCGCATTCTCAGATAGCATGGAAGTTCTGATGAGAAAGAAAATCGGTGGCGTCCCAGCGTTCGACAACATTTGAAAAAAATGATCCAAAAAACACAGATGTCTTCTAAAAAAACACGAACAAGCGACGGAGACCATGCTTATTTGCCGGTTTCATTTGTGTGTTCATCGCAAATTCGCCATTCTTTTATGATTCAGTTCAGAGTGACTATGCTTTTGCGTAGCACAAAAACACAGAAGCTGACAGATTGACAAATATATAAACGTTCAAGTTTACATAATTTGTGTTCGCAGAGAAAAGAAAAAGACACATTTATAGAAATTCGCAACTTTAGCGGCGCACACCGCAGTCGACAAGTAGGTATAATATTTAGTATAAAAAAATAGTAAAAAAATATATCATATTCACAGCTAATCATCGCCACTGCTATCACTGGCACTCTCACCGCTGCTGCCACTTTCTTCACCAGGTGGCCCGTTCGGCTGGGTCACCTCGCAGCAGCACTTGCCAGTGTCGCACGAGGCGGCCACCAACATCAAACGGTGCCTGAACGCGTGGCCCTTGCACTTCCTGGTGCATTTGTCCTCGCCTCTCTTGCAGTGGCCCTTGCCGAAGCATACGGACACCGAGGGTGGCGTTGTAGGAGGGGGTGGCGTACTAGTCTCCGCGGGGCCTTCTGGGGGCACTACCAGACCATGGAAAGTGCCCTACGATGTCAAATGTCACGTAAAATGTCCGGTAAAATGGACAATGAGGTTTGCCATTTTACACGGCTTTTACGAGCATGGCTCTGTGACATATAGCAGGGCATTTTACAGGGTCTGGCAGTGGCACCTGTCGTCAGTGCAGTTGGTACGAATGTCTCGTTGCTGGGGTCCTCGTCCGGTGACAGAGTTCCGCTGGTGAAATCGATCTCTCCCGTTGGCACAAAGTCGGTGTCGGGACCTGGAGATCGATGGAGGGTCGATTTTAAAGCGACGCGGCACGCGATGATAGTGATGGAAAAGCGCCAGAAAAAAGGGATTGGGAAGCTTCGGGAACTGGACGCCAAGCGCCAAGGGCGCCATGGCATTTCAGTAAGTGGGCGCCAGGCGCCACAGAAAAAGGGCGCCACGTGCCAATGGCGCCATGGCGCGGCGTCCTTTGACGCCCTCAAATGGCGCCAGCGCCATACCATCACTAGACATGAACCAACCGAACTGGGCCGCTACTACGGCCGCGGTAGCGAGCAGCACCAAGGGCAGGATCGAGTGCATCTTTGGTTGTCAGTTAACAGTTCTCGTTGTAGAATTGATCTCTTTCGCTGGACAATTGGTCGAAAATGACGCTCTTTTATATGAGCGGTTAGCGCGGCGCTAATTAGCATGCAGCTTTTTGTTTGAACAAATGCCATGTGCGCGGCAGGGCGTATATTTTATGCGCGTTTTTTAACATTCGGTAGCATGCATCACTTGGAGCTTAGTTTGTAGTGGGATAATCAGTGTTTGTATTGTCTGGCCGGTCGTGGATAGGTGTGTATACAAAACTTTTTACCCGCCCTTCTATTGGAGACATGCCCTTCTATTAGAAGAAATACGGTAACTAAATAAATACAGCATGTTCATCAGCATTGTTGAATCCAGCGGGGAATTATTTGAGGGGGTAATTTGAGAGGTCAACTTTTGGACTTTCAACAGCTACCTATTCAAAAGTACGGGAATTATTCGAGGATTTTCGGTATTTTTTTCAGAGTTGCGAAAGTGTATTTACACTTACCCGAAATACCTGGGTAAATGGGTATTTATATTTACACTTACACTTACACTTTCATAAAATACCCATACACTTTTCTTACACTTTCCTGGGCAAAATACCCGGGTACAGAAAGTGTATTTTTTTCTTTCAGATGGCCCTGTTTTATGCTTTTGAGAAAGCATAAAATAGGGTCATGTACAAAAAATGCATTGAATGTAGAAAATATGACAAATGTACAAACTAGCCTTTGATCTACAACCTTTGATCAGTACTCATGGTATTCTACAGTTTCATCATACTTTTGTAAAAAGGACAAGATCAATGGAAATTCACCAGCTGGTGGCAGTCCCAAGCCCTGTAAAGTGTAAAGTAAAGTGTCAAATGCAAAGTAAACTGTCAATTGTCATGCAAAGTTCTGTAATAAAATCTTTCCTTTTTTGTTTTGATTGGCACTTTACTTTGCATTTGACTTTACATTTGACACTTTACTTTACACTTTACAAGGCTTGGGACTGCCCCCAGGACTCAAAGTCAACTTTTGCATTGACATTTGCTGCATGACCATTCTTGCATTTAAACAGTGTGTATCAATAATGCATCAAAATGATAAATAAATTGATCTACAGGTGAGAACAGCGGTGTTTTCTAATCCTCAACAGTGAGAGCTCTTTCTAAAAAAATTTTTACATTTACACTTTTTTTACACTTTCCTAGGTATTTTTAAAATACCTTACACTTTTGGTATCCATACTCAAAATTTGGAAAGTGTATTTACACTTACACTTACACTTTCCAAAAATACCAGATTTTAACAACTCTGATTTTTTTATGAAACACACGTGGGTGTGGAATACTCAAATTACACGTTTTTAGATTGAATGAGATTCAACTGCCCGAGGGTGTGGCGCAGGAATCGGCGGGTCAAATTGCTGCTGTCACTGATTGAGCTTTTCTCGTTTTATTAAGATGGGTGAATCGTATGCATACAGGTGGATCTACAGCACATCGACAAATAAAATGTCACCGATAAATTAATTATTATCATGTTTTCAAGTTATTATTCACAGTTTACATGCAATGATCACCGACAAGTTGATTTTAGGGCATCAACGTGAAATTGATTTTGTCAGTGGACCATTTTTCATCCAACGTTTTTCATTCAAATTCGAATTAACATCTCCCATATGATAAAATTTTCATTCAAATTCGAGTTTGAACATTAATTTAAAAAAACTTGAAAACATGAAAATAATGGATTTATCGGTGACGTTTTATTTGTCGTTTCCATTTTTATTTGTCGTTGTGCTGTAAATCCAACTTACTAGTTGTAAAAACCTATTTACGTTGACTCAAAAATACTTATACTCGAGTACTCATGACCATGAGGCGAGTAAAAAAAATACTTTACATTTATTTTGACAAAAGTTTGGTACTTTTAACAACTCTGCTGAGAACTACGGGTCAAGCTTTGTGATTTCAACATGACGCTGTTGTGCTGGCGCCAAACATTAAAATGCGATTTTGAAAAGTCGAAAATTGTGGATATATTAATTTTTGGATAATTAAACTCTCCATCTACCATAATGCGGGTCTAAGATGTGGATCAATCTAAGTGAATATTTTATAAGAATCAACAGGAAAAATAATTCGGTTCCTGGCACTTATCCAGCATAATGTTGTTCATCGACGTGCTTGTTCAGCGGGTGGAATTCCCACACCGCGTGCGGACTTGGCGGGTATTGTTCTTTGACCCTTGCGTAAGCATTCCCGAAATTGCCAACTGCACTGTCTGATTCTTTCACGTGCATCGTTAGAAAAGCGCACGCACTTTGTTTCGGCGCATCGATGAGATAAGCAATGCCATTTTCCAGATCGGAGGACGGATCAAATTGGCCCGACCGGTTTTCCCGATGATCCCTAATCAAATTAGCCCGCCCGGTTTTCCCGTTGTTTCTGAATTTTTAAATCCCAGATCCTGTAAAATGTCAAATGTCATGCTATCAAAATTTCTTACCCGCCGTTTGACACTTTTGCATGACATTTTCACTTTTGACACTGCATGGAATTGTCAATTTTAGAGGATCTGTAATCCATGATTCGCATTGTTGCTACGGACACATTGAATCGGACTCCCGAAAAAGCTTGCGGGGCTAATTGAATCTCATCCCTGGCGCGCATTTTGGCTTATCCTCCCGGTTGTCAGTTTTTGGCTCTGTGCCACCAGTGCATTCCTTAGCTTTCGTATCCTGCAATACGGTTGAATGTTCTGTTGGCGCAGTAATCACAAATCGCCATTGGAAATGCGCCAAAAATGCGTCTGGCGCTGGCGCCAACAACGCCAACTTAAGGCCAGCAGGAGTACATCCCGAAAGTGTCGGTCACTAAGGTTCGTATGAATCCTAGATAATCGATACTAAAGATCGTCGTGGTGGCGTTGCTCTTTCAACACACCCAGACGGCAGCGCCAATTATTTAGCTCCACAAAATGTCTGGCACTGTTGCATCAGCTCACGAAGGCATAGTTGTTAAAACGTATTTACGTTTACTCGATAAATACGTAAATATACTCGAGTACAGCGCAAATACGTTTGCGTTTCTAGTACTGAATAAAATACTAGTACTCACTTACTCGCATACTTTTTGAAAGTACGCGAGTACCAAAAACGTATTTTAAGGGAACATAGAAAGTGACATTTTGGCAGACAGAAAGTGACAAACATTGGACATTTTCCTTAGAAATACATGTCAGGAGAGAAAAAAACAACATATTTGACGTATTCCAGAGTAAAAATTGAAAAATAGTGACTGTTATATTTTATGTGAGGAAAAATACTCACATTTACATTTTCTCTGAGGAAAAATACTCATTTTTACGTTTTCCCAGAAAAACAAATATACTTTACATTTACGTCTACTTTGAAAAAAGTTCTGTACTTTTAACAACTCTGCACTAGTGTAATAAACCCAATTTTGGCACATTTCCGCCGCGGTGTGGTCGGTTACCTGTTTCAGTGCAAAAAGTCTCAATGCAAATTGTTCCGTCTGCTCATCGATATGTTTCATCGTTCCAAAATAATTTCGCCTGTCAACTTCAGTTTCATTTTTGTTAGCTGCCTTTGCGACCATTTTGCCGTTGTGATTGATGTAGGCATATCTTTGCGGCTTTCCAGCGGTTCTCAGGGTGATGTAAGATGGGTTTCCCGAGTATTTCTCTGCGATGAGTCGATTATATTGTTGCGAAATTGTATTTTCCGGACACTTTTCCGGGTGGCTAGACTCCAGAGTTGCGAAAGTGTATTTACACTTACCTGAAATACCCGGGTAAATGGGTATTTATATTTACACTTATGCTTACACTTTCATAAAATACCCATACAGTTTTTTACACTTTCCTGAGCAAAATACCCGGGTACAGAAAGTGTATTTTTCAGATGGCCCTGTTTTATGCTTTTGAGAAAGCATAAAATAGGATCATGTACAAAAAATAACTGCACAGTGCACACATGCAGTTATGCATTAAATGTAGAAAATATGGCAAATGTACAAACTAGCCTTTGATCTCCAGCCTTTGATCAGTACTCATGATATTCTACAGTTTCATCATACTTTTGTAAAAAGGACAAGATCAATGGAAATTCACCAGCTGGACACAAAGTCAACTGGCTTTTGCATTGACATTTGCTGCATGTCCATTCTTGCATTTAAACAGTGTGTATTGCATTGCTTAATCAGTAAAATATCAACACTGAAAAAGTGCCATTATTAGGGAACTTCATACCACTACTGACTACAGTATTTGTTACTGTCTGAAATGTTTCATAAAAGGCAGTAAAATGTGAATTAATGCATGAAAATGACAAATAAATTGATCTAAACGTGAAAACAGTGGTGTTTTCTAATGCTCAACGGTGAAAGCTCATTCTAAAAATTTTTACACATACACTTTTTTACACTTTCCTAGGTATTTTTAAGATACCTTACACTTTTGGTATCCATACTCAAAATTTGGAAAGTGTATTTACGCTTACACTCACACTTTCCAAAAATACCGGTATTTTAACAACTCTGCTAGACTCATTAAATGAAATTGCACGCTTCACTGATGCTTTTTGCGCTCCTGATTAGATAGTCTTCTAACTATTTCTGTGGCCCCCACGAACCGATGACAAATTCAGTGGTGAAGGTCTTGCTGAAAATGACGCTGCCGTCGACGGTGATGTGCGCGTACAGGTGCGTGTGCGCGTTGCGCAGGGCGACCAGCTTGAAGAACATGTCGGTCGCCGTGTCGCTGGGGTCGTGCGGAGTGATCGCCAGCGCGGCCAGTCTGCAAGTCGCGCTAGTGTATGCGTGAGTACCATGTAATCACTTTAAATTTGTCAGGTCTGCCATAAATTGACCTCAAAAATCAGGCAAAAACTAAATTTTCAAAAACTATATTTTGGAGAAAAAAATCTAAATTCAAAAAGTCTTTTTTATATAAGACACTTAAATATTTAAACACTTTAAATATTGCAGACTGTTTGCCATCGTTCTAAAAAAATACTATCTGTTTCGCCACTTAACGAGGTATGGACCCGAGCAAGACTGATGTTTTGCGCTATCCGAACCTGGCTGCAGTTTGTGGAAAGTTGGTCGGCATGATGTGGCACTTGATGAGCACGTCCGAGTTCGGTGTGCCGGTCAGCACCACTTGGGCCCTGGGCGCCGGCTCCAGCAGCTCGGCGAACAGTGCGCGGTCGAGCATGCGCGACTGCCTGCGTGTTTGATAAAAATGTGTGCACTAGGTATAGTTGCATCTGCGTGCACTTTATCACAGATTTATTAACTACCAGTGCCTTATTTACACATACCTAGATATACCGCCTTTTGGATGTGATTTGACGTGTGTGTTTTCCAGAGTTGCGAAAGCGTAATTACGCTTACCCGAAATACCCGGGTAAATGGGTATTTATACTTACGCTTACGCTTACGCTTTCATAAAATACCCGTACGCTTTTTTACGCTTTCCCGGCCAAAATACCCGGGTACTAAAAGCGTAAAAAAGCTTTTCACACGGTTCAGTTTTACACTTTTGAAAAAGCATAAAACCACAAAAAAGAATGAACAAAACTGCATACCAAAAAATTACTGCGTGCATGCAGTAATGTGCTGGAAACAGTGGCACATCGGGTGGGCGCGCCAGCGCCATCCCTCGCTGCCGAGGGAGGGCGCAAGCGTCCCACCCATAATATGGTCAGAGACACCTAAATGCGGAAATTCGATAATTGAAATTAGAATAACTGCAGAATGCCATGAGCTATAATAAAACCAATCATACCGTTGGAAAGCCCGTGTCGAGAAGTACCATGTCTTCAATTTTCAGACCAATTGGTTCAGTTTCAAAAAAGTTATTCAACATTTTCGTTCTGAGAGGCTGTTCTTGTTCTTGTTGTTGTTGTTGTTGTTGTTGGGATGAAAAGCTTCAAAGTGTAATAACTTCTCTAAAACACAACCAATCTTCATGGGTGATGGCTCATATGAAGGAGCATATGATGCAATTTTTTATTTTATAAAAAAAATTTTACAGGCTCCGCCCACTTTAGGACTGTAGTTGTTTGAAGTTTTCAAACATGAATAAAAAAAAAAATTGAATACAAACAAGGGAATAAAAAAAATTTGTTGATGTGCGCAGGAACAAGGGCTTTCAAATGAGCCCAATTTCACCAACTTTGGTTAAGATTTAAAAAAGTTATTCAACTTTGCGTGTTTTGTGTAAAATACGCACAAGTGATGAAAGTGCTGCTTGATACTTCATAATTGCTTGATACTGTCACCATGTGGTTTTTCAAGGGTTATGATACCAAAGTGTGCCATTATGGAGTGACACCATTTCTTTTTTAATTTTCAAATTTAATTTTAAATTAATAAATTTTAAATCATTTTAAATTAATAAATTTTAAATCATTTAAATTTTATTTTGTTGTTTCTCTATTATATATTTTTTCAATTTTAATTTTAGTTTTTCACATTTAATATTTAGATTATTAATGTAATTATATTTGTATTAAAAAAATTTGGAAAAAAATTGTTGATTTTTGTTTGAAAATAAAAAAAAAAAATTATATTATATTATATTTTTATATCTTCATAGCTTTATATCTTTATATCATTTTAAATTATTTGCTTTTTAATTTTATTATTATCTACTTTATTTTTATAATTTTATTTACATTAAAATCAAAATAGATTATTTTTGTAATATTTTTTTATTTGGTTAAGTTTTTATTGTTTTGATTTTAGGTTAAATTTATTTGTATAAAAAAATGGAAACAATTATTTTTTTAAATAATAAGAAATAAATCATTTTTTTATGTTTTTATATCTTTATAGCTTTATATCTTTATATCATTTTAAATTATTTGCTTTTTAATTTTATCCTTATCTACTTTTTTTATATTTAAATCAAAATAGATTATTTTTATATTTTAATTTAATTTTTGTAAAAAAAATTCATTTTGGTAAGTTTTTTATTATTTTGATTTTAGGTTAAATTTATTTGTATAAAAATGGAAACAATCGATTTTTTTAAATAAAAATAGATAAATAATTTTTATCATATTTTTATATCTTTGTCTACTTTTTTATATTAAAAGCAAAATAGATTATTTTTATATTTTAATTTAATTTTTGTAAAAAAAAATCATTTTGGTAAGTTTTTTATTATTTTGATTTTAGGTTAAATTTATTTGTATAAAAATGGAAACAATTGAATTTTTTAAATAAAAATAGATAAATAATTTTTATCATATTTTTATATCTTTATAGCTTTATATCATTATAAATTATTTGCTTTTTAATTTTATTCTTATCTACGTTATTTTTTTCATTTATTTATATTAAAAACAAAATAGATTATTTCTTTATTTTAATTTAATTTTTGTAGTATTTTTTAATTTTGGTCACTTTTTTATTATTTTCATTTTAGGTTCAATTTATTTGTATAAAAAATGGAAACAATTGATTTTTTTTGAAAATTGATATAATTTCTTTAAATATTTTTATATCTTTATAGCTTTTTATCATTTTAAATTATTCACTTTTCAATTTTATTCTTATTTCCTTTATTTTTATAATATAATTTTTTTATTAAATAAATTATCTTTAAATTAAAATTTAATTTTTGTAATATTTTTATTTTAGTTAGTGTTTATTGTTTTGATTTGGGTTTGAATTTATTTGTATTTCAAAAATGGAAAAAAATTATTATTTTTTGTTTGAAAATTGAAATAAATAAATATTTGTATTAATTATATTTTAGCAATTAATCATTTTAAGTTATTTGCTTTTTAATTTTATTTGTATCTACTTTTTTATAATTTAATTTACATTAAAATTAAAATAAATGAATTATATAAAAATGTTATTTTTGTAAAAAAGATTTATTTTGGTTTTTTATTTATTTCGATTTTACTTTAAATTTAATTTTTATAATTTTATTTTTATTCCAATTTTTTTAAACACAATTTCTGATTGGTGTTAAATTCATTATTATAATTCATCATTGATTTTTATTTATTTTTATTTCATTTTTATTTTATTTTTTTATTTGTTTAAATTTTACATTATACTCTAGTCGCTGGCGCATAAAAAAAATTCGGTAATGTTATTTATCTTCCGATTACATTTTCCAATAATTACGATAGCTTTCACATCATGTACTCAACATTTTCCATATTCATAGTCAAAGGTGTGGTATTTATGTTATACTTCACAGTAGTGCTATTATGAACCACACACACTGCACATTTGTGGTTTTCTAAATTGTGACATCATTTTTGATATAAATAATAGATATCCTAGTGGGCCCGTGGCCACCAAAAAGAAGTATATCCCATAAAAAATGGCTAAAGCCAACAAAAAGTGGACGCCATGTCCAAACATGTATGCTTTTGAATGCAGAAAAGTAATATATCATAGATACCTTGCCATTTTAAGATTGAGCTATCAAAAGAAGTATGTCAAGGTTAATTTATACCTTTATTAATGCTATAGGCTATCAACACAGCAGATTGTATCACAAGGATACAATTTCACCAAACTTTTGCATGCATTAATAAAGGTATAAATTAACCTTGACATACTTCTTTTGATAGCTCAATCTTAAAATGGCAAGGTATCTATGATATATTACTTTTCTGCATTCAAAAGCATACATG